>JAXLNO010004731.1:0-94279 GCA_038087875.1 Malacoraja senta
TGAAACTTAACATCTGAATGTCCACTAGAAGCAGAAATGCATTCTTGAAAGATATTTGTATTTGTATTTGCAAATCTTTGTATTTTGTATCTACAAAATGATAGAGCAAGAGTTACAAAATGGCTGGATTGGCATTTTAACCAACACATACACACTGTGACACATGGCCTCCTCTTCGGTAGTAAAATTCAGTAATTTGTACACTGGCCATATCTTTCCTTTAGGGAATATTACTGAAGGGGAAGCAGTGTTGGAAGGTGGGTTAACTCAAAACAAATCATAAGGGCAGAGGAGAGAATTATGAGATGCAATAAAGTTCAGCTGTTTGTAAATTCGAGTAATTCCCAAAGATGTGCCTGGTTATAATATCTTTGATCGCATATTTGAATTTTTGATCTTGAGCTTCCACTTCATTTATATCATATGAGAAAGACAATGCTATACAACTTAGCCCTTGCATTTCCTTCATGTCCTGCATTATCATTAGTTAGAAAGATGGCAGTCAGTATACAATTAAATGAAGGTATACATTCAAAGTGCACAGAAACTATAATTTTATTAAAGCAGAATTGTCATTATTGTTAATTTAGAATCAGTTCTGTTTGATTTTTGCATGTAATTAAAAGTCCTACATTTAGCAGCTCAACATTGAACAAAACATTAATTCAGCCAACCACCATACGTAATCAAGTGCAGTGCTTTTCTGATCACCTTACAAGAGACCTGCCAGTAATTTGACATTAATATTCAAGTGAGTTCAAGTCTTGCACAAACCCACTGGGAAACAAGGACATCCAAGACTAAGTTACAGATTTTAGGGGATGGGGCTTAGTCTATCAGTCTGCCCGATTGTGGGTTGATTGGAGTCTAACTAATAAGCCCATCCTTGTGGGGATTTGTGGGGTAACAGCACTATGCAGGGGGGAATGCACTGCATTACTAGGATTCAAGGTCAGATTAATTTCAATGATCAATGTTTATTTTCCCTTTGTATTGCCTCTGAGAATCCATTCAGGTCTGAAGAAGGGTTTCGGCCCAAAACGTTACCTATTTCCTTCGCTCCATAGATGCTGCTGCACCCGCTGAGTTTCTCCAGCATTTTTGTGTACCTGTAATTTTACTCTTCCGGCTTATTCACCACGCCATACAGATTGACACAGGTCTTAATAGTCAATGTAACATTTTGACAGGAACACATGGCAGTCTCAAAGCAAAAATAAATGGGTGCCATTTATAGCTGATCCAAATGTTGTGGAGAAAATGATTGTTTTGCACGTACCCGTTTGTGTTTTTCAGATCTTTTTTGTGTTTTATTGGTTAAAACTAAAAAAAAATCATTTAATCTCCAAAGAGTAATTGAAGTAACCACCATAGTTAACTAGCTAAAAGCCTCAGACCTCAATTATCCATCTCTATGTCATTCAACCCCATCTTATGAATTAAAGGTACACTACCTGAGCAATAATTTAATTCGGAGTTTTACAATGTGATAATATTACGCATTGAAAGTAGTTTTTTTTTTTTTTTAATAATATTTCTAAAATGAAGCAAAGATAAAAACATTTCATGTATATCAATGATAAAAACATTTCATGTATATCAATCATACATTATTAATATTATCAATTGTGGATTGATTCTGCTTCTAGATTTTTTTATAGATAAAAAGTGAGAAAGAAAGAGAGAAGAGAAAAAAAAAACACAAATGTCAAGATAAAAAAAAAGAGTGGAATAATTTACTAATAATACATCATTGGAGATAGGTTCGTAGGTTATAAAGTATAACTTTTCATCTAATCCTAAGTTCAAGCTTCAGTTAGATTCCCGTGCCGAACCGATCTACCCCTTCAAATAATCAATGAATGGAGACCATATTCTAACAAAAAGTTCTTGTTTGTGAAAGTAGTTTTTAAAGGTTCATTAAATGATTTTTTTTTAGAGTAGTGGAATTTAAAATGGTAACAGTTTGCAATTTAAGGACATGGAATGGTTAGTCAATAGGGAAGCTAGATATTTGAGTTGAAGATATCTATTATAATGTACTTATAAGAATACATTTTATAAAGAAATAAACTCTTATGAGATTGAAGAGTTACCTCACGGTAATTTCAAGTAACAAAATGCAACTTGGAAAAATATTATTATCGTAGTATGAGTATTTGCCTTGACAAATTAGCTGGTTGGAAACTTTCAGCTAACATCCGGCCTTTATTCTGGCTTTTGTTCCAGTGAAATATTTATGAGTTTTAAAGACACTTGACAAACAAGTCATAAAATAGAGGTGGTGTGTGTTGGATTCATGGATCAGGAAAAATCTAAGTTGGCCAATTAAACTTTCAGAGCATCTGGAATATATCAGCTCTTGAGGCTCTCTCTTTTTGATATATTTCTCCAAAGAAGAGTGATTAAATTGAAGCTTAGCCACTTTTCTTCAGTGTTGCTCTATCTAGCTTGATACAAATCTTACATAGATTTACATAAGAACTGCAGTGCAGAGCGTTCATCTCCCCGACAGAATGACGTCTACCTGCTTGATATTGGTTTTGGACTTAATGATCGTCCCTTGCAATCAGTAAGATCACAAGAACAATGCAAACAAATGAATGGAAACAAAATAAGACAACAGAATGCATTGATTTTGATGAGAAAGTATTATCAAGACACTGCAGATGCTTGAATCTTGCGTAAAATACCAAGTGGGTCAGGTAGCATCTGTGGATAGGTAGCGTTTCGGGTTGGGATCATTCTTCAAACTGATTGTAAAGAGAAAGCAGGAAAAGAGTGGGGGTGGGACAAAGCCTGGCAAATGATAGATGGATACAGGTGAGGGAAGGAGGTGGTAGGGTTGATTGGCAAGCTGGTGGACAAGGGCTAGTGATGAAAAGAGACAAAATTGTCTCAGATAAGGAGAGAAAAACAATGCAAAATGTAAAGCCAGAGTGAGGGATGTAGGAGGAAACAGGGACACAAATGTAATTTATTCTTTCCGATTACATTTCCGACATTAAACAAATAAAAGTCATACTGGGGACTGGGCTGATGTGGCTGAATGAACCTGATGTGTTTCATAATGTAGAAACAAAGAATTGCAGATGACAGCCTGAAGATGGGTCTTGACCCGAAACTTCACCTAACCAGGTTCTCCAGAGATGTTGTCTGACCTTCTGAGTTATTCCAGCACTTTGTGTCCTGGTGAGTTTCATATATTTCAGATAACTGCTAACGTCTTGCAAGTAAATACAAGGTTCTTCAATATTTATGAAAATAGAAAAGAATGATATCGTACACAGCCTTGGTCGTTTCAAACTTACCAAGGTCAACTTTAATACAGAATGGGATTAGTTTATTTAGCAGCCCATTCAGAAATAGGGTAGTAACACATTTCAGCTAATGGTTATTGAAACAGCAGGAACAATGTCAGGCTGGTGTGATGCATTGGACACTGGGGCATGGAGAGCTAAACTATTAGTGGCAGACACCTGTTGAAAGGAAATGGTGGGTGGGATTATGCCAGTGAAAATTATTATTGCCAGTGATGTTTAAGGATTTTGTACAGGATCTCTCCAGAGTACAAATGTTAATAGTTCATAATTTATCTAGTTCCGTTCACTCTGCTGCTTCAAAGACATGTTCTTCAGGCTGTCACAGTGCAGACCAGCAGATACTAGTAAAGATAGTGCTGTGGCTCTGATTACATGGTTGCCTTGAGAGTAATACAGCCAAAGATTAGGACAAAGATAAACAACCCCCCCCAGGACTCAGTGATAGCAACAGTTTTCCACATCGATGGAAGTCCCCGAGACTCCCAGATGCAGAGTGTTGTTGCAGGATTCCCCAAAACTTTCATTTGCAAGTCGAATCGGTAGTGCGGAAGGTGAATGCCATTTCAAGAACTGCATTTATTTCAAGAGAGCTAGAATATACTGTAAAAACAGGGATGTAATGCTGAGGCTCTATAAGGTGCTGGTCAGGCTGAATTTAGAGCAATGTGAGCAGTTTTGGGCACCATATCTGAGGAAAGATGTGCTGGCTCGGGATAGGATCCAGAGGAGGTTTAAGAATGATCACAGAAATGAGTGGGCGAACATATGATGAGTGATGGCACTGGGCCTTCAATCGCTGGAGTTTAGAAGGATGAGGGGGTACCTCATTGAAACGTACCAAATAGTGAAAGAGTGGATGTGGAGAGGATGTTTCCACTCGTGGAAGTCTAGGACCAGAGGCTCAGGAGAGTCTAGGACCAGAGGCTATTGCCTCGGAAAATAAAAGGATGTACCTTTTGAAAGGAGATGAGGATGAATTTCTTTCGTCAGAGGTGGTGGTGAATCTGTGGAATTATGTGCCACAGATTACTGTGGAAGCCAAATCAATGGATATTTCTAAGGTGGAGATTGACAGGTTCTTGATTAGTAAGGGTGCCATGGATTATGGGGAGAAGACAGGAGAATGGGGTGGAGTGAGATAATATGAGATAGATCAGCCATGGTTGATTGGTAGAGTAGACGATGGGCCGAATGGCCTAATTCTGCTCCTAGAAGTTATGAACGTATCTCTGGATACAAGGAAGCAAATGCTGAAATCTAGAGTAAAGGCTCTGTCTGACGGTGTTGTGGTCATCGGCGGTGAAGCGCGGCGTCTCTGGTAGAGGGGACCGCATGGCAACGCGAGAGCGCCGAGCCTATGCCACGGGAGCGCCGCACGGACGCTGCGCGGGGGCCGAGTGATTTAAGTACGGCCGGTCCCACAAGCTTGCGGTAAGTAAAAACAAAGGGCGGGCCGACTGCGATGACGTCATTTCGGATCTGCGGGGCTGTGGTGATCGCGGTGCTGATCGCGGCGCTGTGGCGGGTGGCTGTGGAGGCGGCCGTGCCGCACACGTGACTCACTAGCGGCGGCTGTGGCGGCAGCTGTGGCGGCGGTCGTGCCTCACTGGCGGAGGCTGTGGCGGTGCAAGTTCGACGCACGGCGCTCGTGCCGCACTGGCGGCGGCTGTGGCGGTGGCCGTGCCGCACTCGTGCCTCACTGGCGGCGGCTGTGCGGTAGGAAACGTTTTTTGAACAGTGTTGGTTTTATTTTAGCACCGTGCGGTGTTGGGAACAACGCCGCACGGCCCCGGCGGCGGGCGTTTGACCGAGCCCGCGGTCTGTGGCGGCCCAGGAGCGGTAGATTGTTCCTGTTTTTCCGCCAATGACCGCAGACTCGTGAGACAGGCCTTTAAGTCAAATGCTGGAGTAAGTCAACAGGACTGTTTTTTTTCCACATCTCAATGTTGGCATCATGAGAAATGTTTTGCATCTGTGTCTGGTCCATCTCAGGCTTCTCACATCAAAGGTTTGTACCATTCTGAAAATTGTTAGTGACGCTTAAATTGCTGGGGAAAAAATCATGACCTTTCTATGAACTCAGGAAATAGAAGTGTTTGCATACCGGGCAGGAGAGGAGAACAGCCTTTGTGAGAATTACTGGGTGGAAAGTTTGTCTGATTGTATTCCAGGCATATATAACCTCTGACAGCGACATTCTTATTCACTTTCTGATGATTACCTGGCACCTTGGTGGAAATTAATCTTATTAATGTTGCTTACTTCACAACAACCAGCACTTGCATCATTAATGAACTGTTAGAAATACTTGAAGAAGAAAATCTTACCAGTTAAATTTGATCTATAATTACAGTGCTTAAGACAGGCACAGAAAAACATTGATTTTGAAAGAGACACAATACTGAAAATAATTTCTTATGTCTGCTAATCTAGATGATAGGAAATCATTATTTCCTAGTTACTGAGAAATAGGAGTAATAGTAGATCATATAGACACCCCCCACACACCCTTTAGACAATAGACAATTGATAATAGGTGTGGGGCGGCGCGGACTTTCGTTTGCAGCGGCCTCTGCAGTCCGTCTGTCTTTTTATTATTTTTGTCTCGTTTTTATGTAGTTTTTTTTTTTTTTTTTTGTCGGGGTATGTGTGTGGGGGGGTGGGGTGGGGGTGGGGGTGGGGGGGGAAACTTTGAAATCTTTCCGCTGCACGGGAGACCCGACCTTTTCTTTGTCGGGTCTCCGTTGTCGTTGGGGCTGGGCAACGTGGAGCGGCCTCCAGCAGGAACGACCTGGGGCTCCCGTGGAGCTGCGGACTACTCACCGTCGCGGGGCTGGCCGAGTCCGGAGTGGGTGGAGCTGTGGTGGAGCGCTGCTGCTACCCGACCGCCGGAGATTCGGAGGCTACAACCGCGGGTCTGGCGGACGGCAACACCGGAAGCCCGCGGGTCCCTGGTGGGAGACCGCTTTTTCGGGGCTTCCGCAGCGGCGACTTCTCCCGCCCGAGTTGCGGGGTTGAAGCGCACCTGGAGCGGGGCTTTATCCCCCCGCGCGGCTTGGAATGGCCACCGGACTTTGCGGGCGCGCGCCGGGGCTCTAACACCAAGACCCGGTGCGCGACCTTGCATCACCCGGCGTGGCTTTAATGGCTGCGGGACAATCACCATCGCCCGCTGGGGGCTTTGACTTTGACTCTGACATCGGGGGGGGGGTGGGAGTGCAGTGGAGAGATACGTTTTTTTGCCTTCCATCACAGCGTTGTGATGGATGTAATGTGTAAATTGTGTTGTGTCTCGGGTCTTCTTCGTTTTGTATTGTATGGCTGCAGAAACGACATTTCGTTTGGACCTCAAGGGGTCCAAATGACAAATTTGTCCAAAAGACAAATAAATTGAATTGGTAGAATTGGAATTGGTAGCTGCAGGACCACATTTCTCTGTCAGCCGGGCAACCTTGGCAGCTTTTTAAGTTGCCAAATGACAGTTTAGGTGGTCATTTAATACGACTTGCATGACGCGTGCGATTTTGCGCTCGGACGAAGTGCATAGTTACCAGTCGGAATTATGCTCAATGAAGCATTCACATATTCTGTTTCAAATAAAGTCACAAACTAAACATATTCACCAATCAAGAGATGATATATACCACAATGACATGCTTTAAAATTATAATACAGTATCTCAACTCTTTTTACACATTGCAATGAATGCAATTTATATTATTTATTTCCACTTCCAAACAAAAATGTGATTGGATTATTCAGCGTATGATCAACCTCGGTGAGATCAAGCGCAACACCTCCACTCAGTTTGCAAAAACCAACCTGAACTCCCGGTGGCTCAGCACTTCAACTCCCCCTCCAGTCCAAATCCGACCTTTCTGTCCTGGGCCTCTTCCATGGCCAAAGTGAGGCCCACTGTAAATTGGAGGAGCAGCACCTTCTATTTTGCTTGGGCAGTTTATACCCCAGCGGTATGAACATTGACTTCTTCAATTTCAGGTAATCCCTGCTTTCTCATCCCCTTCCCAGCTCTCCCTCAGCCCACTGTCTCTGCCTCTTCCTTTCTTCTCCCCGTCCCCCCACCCTCACATCAGTCTGAAGAAGGGTCTCGACCTGAAACGTCGCCAATTTCCTTCGCTCCATAGATGCTGCCTCACCCGCTGAGTTTCTCCAGCATTTTTGTCTACCCATTCACACAAGTTCTGTTATCCCACTTTCCTCACCCACTCCCTCCACATTAGGGGCAATTTTACAGTGACAAGTTAACCTACAAAGCCAATGCGTCTTTGGGATGTGGGAGGAAACCCACACGCTTGCAGGGATAATGTGCAAATTCAACACAGACAGTGCCCGATAATAGGATCGAACACAGATCTCTGGCTTGTGAGGCAGCAAGTCTACCAGCTGTGCCACTATATTTTGTTTTCCAACACACAAAAAATTATGCGTTGATAACTTTGGTTACCAACTAAATGAAAATATCCATTTTCAGTTTTAAATCTCCAACTGACGCTATTTTCCCCCTTGCAGCTACTGTATGTTTTAATTATGTTCAAGACTATGGGGCAGTACATTGGTCATAAAGTTGCTGCATAAAAGTGCCAGAGACCCGCATTGATCCTGAATCTGGGTGCTCTTGTTTCCTTTCCACATTCCAAAGGTGTGCAGGAACCTATTTCAGACCCAACCCAAAACATAATATTTTCCTTTTGTCCAGAGATTCTGTCTGACCTGTTGAGTTACTCCAGCTTTTTGTGTCTATCTTCAGTTTAAACCAGCATCTGCAGTTCCTTCCTACACACACGATACTATACGATAGAACTTTATTAATCCCAGGAGGGAAATTGTGTGTGTGTGTATATATATTATACACACACGCAAGCATGCACGGGGACACACACACACACGCACGCACGCACGCACGCACGCACGCACGCACGCACGCACGCACGCACGCACTGGGGAGGGGAGGAGACAACCAGAGGGCTGATGAAGGGGTCACGTTTTGAGGTGGCGAAACTGACGGAGGATCACTTGTTGTATGTGACGGCTGGTGGGGTGAAAGGTGAGGACTAGGGGGACTCTGCCCTTGTTGTGAGTGGGGGGATGGGGAGAGAGAGCAGTGTTGCGGGTATGGCAGAGACCCTGGTGCGAGCCTCATCTATGGTGGAGGAGGGGAACCCCCATTCCCTGAAGAATGAGGACATTTCAGATGCCCTGGTGTGGAACGTCCTGGGGACTTGAACATTGAATTCTCCCAATTCTGCTAGCCCTTGCTGTCCCCTCCCCTTCATCAGCCCTCTGGCTGTCTCCTCCCCTCCCCAGCCCTCGGGCTCCTCCTCCGCCTTTTCCTTTTTTCTTCTTCTCCCCACCCCCTATCAATCTGAAGAAGGGTTTCGGCCCGAAACGTTGCCTATTTCCTTCGCTCCATAGATGCTGCTGCACCCGCTGAGTTTCTCCAGCATTTTTGTGTACCTTCGATTTTCCAGCATCTGCAGTTCCTTCTTTAATACTATGTTCACATATTCTGTTGTGCTGCTGCAAGTAAGCATTTCATTGTTCTAACTGGGACGTGAGAGAATAAAAACTCTTGACTCTTGACTTACTCCACTACTGTGTGGGATAGAACTAGTGTACGGGTGATCGGTGGTCGGCGTGGACTCTGTGGGCTGAAGGGCCTGTTTCCATGCTGTATGTTTAAATTAAACTAAAAACACTAAAACCAGAGGGAGTCTAAAGAAGGGTCTCTACCTGAAACGTCACCCAATTTCTTCTATCCAGAGTTCAGGCTGCTCCATGGAGCTTCCCCGCACACAATTAAAGCATGGAATAGTCTTCACCCCACCAATGTTACCCAACCAGACACAACTAAATTCTACGATATCTCTTTTTCCCCCAAGAACCCATTTTTGCTTAAGTCCAAGTCAAGAGTCAAGAGAGTTTTATTGTCATGTCCCAGATAGGACAATGAAATTCTAGCTTGCTGCAGCACAACAGAATATGTAAACATAATACAGAACAGGAGATAAAAGTTCAGTGTGTTTATATACCATTGACCATATATATATGCAATAATTATACAGATAAAATGCAATAGGGTGTTACTGTTCAGCCCTCCACCACCTCCAGTTTAAATTCCATCTAGAATATTTATGGAGGACCAGGAAACCAGAAGCAAGAGTTACTCCAGGGAGTTACTCCAGATCCAGGGTCAGGGAGTGATTCTGCGTTGGTTTTCAGCGGTCGCGGCGAGGTGGCGACCAGATCTCCCACAATTCAAAGCGAGGGAGAAAGTGCCCAGCGCCGACCAGTTGCCGTGGCAGTGCGCATGCGCAGGGCGGCCGATGATGTGCTGGCCGTGGTTGTGCGCTTGTGCAGGGGGGAGTATGTGCTGGGCGTAGCAGTGCGCATGTGCAAGGCGGCCTGCCGTGCCGGCGGATGAGGAGCGGGCGGAGAGCGGAGACCCGGCGACCCGCACACGGGTATGGATGGCGGGCGGAGACGGAGATTGACAGACAGAGAGAGAGAGAGATAGAGAGGGGGGCCCGCTCAGAGTTGAACGGCAGGTGTCCTGCCTTGGCCGGAGGCCCCCTAGATTTCGAGGCCCTAGACTTCAGCCTATGAAGCCGAGTGGTAAATCCGGCTCTGCGAGGCCCCCCTAGATCTCGAGGCCCTAAGCTTAAGCTTGTCAAGCTTATGCGTAAATCTGGCCCTGCATAGATGTGGCATTCAATAAGATTATTTCTGTTTAAAGGATATGCTTCAACTTCCCTCTGATCTCTGTAGCTCTTGATTGTCTATAATGCTAAATTAAGTCAGTCTCAGCCTTGAATATGATCAGTGACTCAGCACCCACAGCTCTTCTGGGAATGGGGATTCCAAAGATGTGACAATCTCTGAAATTAGGATTTTCTCGTTCTGGTCCTGTCGTTTACTTCTTATTTCGAGACAATGTCCCTGGTACTGGGCTCTGCCACCAGGATTTCTAGTCAAGTCAAGTCACTTTTATTTCTATAGCCATTTAAAAAACAACTCTCGTTGACCAAAGTGCTTTAAATTGGTGGAGGTACTTGTAAAGACTAGATCAGTGCATGCTCCTTTAACATAGTGACCTCACCACTACTAACCACTCCCCATTACCTTCTCACCAGATCTTATCTGCTCAAAGAGGCTTAAAGACATAACATTGGCAAACGCCCCCGTGTCGACCTTCGCAGGAAAGGTCATCCCATTCACAGTAACTCGCACTGAGGGATCAGCTATCAAAGCAGGTGCACCCAAGACTGAAAAAATACGCGATTCATAATGGGAGGAACTGGTATCAGAATCAGGGAGTTCGTCTGAATGATACTGGGAACCATAAGCGCTATCAGTCACAGCAAGGTTGTTTAGACTCCTTCTTGGAGCAGGGACAGGCTGGCCCCTGGAACGACATGCTGCGGAAAAGTGATTCAGCTTTCTACAGAAATTGCAAGTTTTCCCCAGTGCAGGGCAAACATTAAATTGATGATTGGCGAAGTTGCAGTTGGGGCAACGACGTGGGCTGTCCCTCGCGGGTGCGGGAGTGCTACGCTGGCGTGGCGGGCCATCTTTCCGCCGGCGTCCAGCAGCACCGGCATAGTGAATGTCCTGAGCCTCAGGTGGAGATACGGAGTCGACAGCAGCAGCCATGCGAGAGGCATGCAAAGCCTCGTTTAAAGTGAGGTCTGGCTTCCTCAAGAGCTCTGCCTGTAGCTTCTCATCCTGTAGGCCGTGAACTAGGACATCCCTGATCATTTGGTCGGGGGTCACCGCGTCCAGGCGGCAACGCCGAGCCAGGTGACACAACGATGCAATGAAGGAGTTGATGTGCTCCCCGGGGTTCTGGCGCCTGGTGAAAAACTTAAACCGCTCTATAATGCAATTGGTGGGAATGTCACATAGCGCGGTAAATTTAGTCGTAAGACATACCGGGTCCTAAGCATTCTCACCAGCGGCGTACTCGAACGATTCAGAACGTTCCATGGCCTCCGGGCCAGCCAGGTTGAGGAGCAGATGTGACGTAACCGCAGGGGTAGCATTAGGATGAGCGATCGCGATGTAATGCTCGAAGTCGCGCCTAAAGACAGTCCACCGGTGCACAATGTCGGAGTCAAACACCAGCATGTCAGTCCTACGACACGAGTTGGCCATGGTAAATAAAGGGTTGGAAAAGAAAAACTGGGAGAAAATAAAAAAAAACGATAGACAGGAGACGCAAGGTTCAACTTTGTGACACCATGTAAAGACTTTCCAAACACGTGATGTCTTCACTACTAGTTTATTGCAGACATTGTAATCATACACACACACACAGTGCCGTAGCTGTTCGTGGTCCGTCACCGGAGCTAGAGAGAGAGCTGGGGGTGGGGAGGTTACAATTATACTGAAGGTAATGGGGAGTGGTAAGTAGTGGTGAGGTCACTATGTTAAAGGAGCATGCACTGATCTACAGTACTGGCGTCTCCTTAACATCATCCACTCTTTGAGTAGTGAGACCCCGGAGATAGTGGTCTCCCTCGACGCTGAAAAAGCCTTCAACAGGGTCGAGTGGAGGTACCT
The DNA here is from genome assembly GCA_038087875.1 of Malacoraja senta. Classification (NCBI taxonomy): domain Eukaryota; kingdom Metazoa; phylum Chordata; class Chondrichthyes; order Rajiformes; family Rajidae; genus Malacoraja; species Malacoraja senta. The sequence goes on from JAXLNO010004731.1 coordinate 11,904, forward strand.
ATATGAGGCGATGGACAGGTTTGGCCTCGGTAACAGTTTTTCTCTTTGGGTCAGTCTATTATACTCGTCCCCGGTGGCCTCAGTACAAACAAACGACATACTGTCACCCCACTTCACCCTTCAGAGAGGTACCAGACAGGGTTGCCCGTTATCACCACTCCTGTTTGATGTCGCGATAGAATCCCTGGCGGTCTGGTTACGCTCAGAGAAGGGCTTTAAAGGTATTACACGGTTTGACACAACTCATAAAGTTTCATTGTATGCGGATGACCTGCTCCTGTACATCTCGAACCTAGTCAGTTCTCTCCCTGTGATTACGAATATTTTAGAACAGTTTGGTGCATATTCTGGTTATAAACTACCAAAAGAGTGAGCTATTACCGATTAATTCATTGGCTAAGCAGCTCCCTCGCTCTTTAACCTCATTCAAATGGGCAGAGGATGGGTTTCGCTATCTCGCCGTTTTTATCACAACACCCTTATCTGATATGTTCCGCAGAAACTTTCTGCCTTTGGTTGAGAAAGCCGAAAGAGATTTTGACCGCTGGTCAGTTTTACCGCTATCCCTCGTGGGCCGGATAAATCTGGTCAAGATGGTCGTCCTACCTAAATTCCTGTATCTTTTCCAGCATGTCCCCATACTTATCACTAAATCTTTTTTTGATAAATTAGAAAGGACAATATCTAAATTTTTATGGGGTGGCAAACCGGCTAGAATCCGAAAGGCGATACTGCAGTCTCCTAAGAGTGACGGCGGTTTGACACTTCCTGACTTTAGGCGATACAATTGGGCAGCTAACTTGCAAAAACTCCTGTATTGGATGAATGATGATTGCGACCACCTACCGACCTGGGTATACATGGAAAAGGCGAGTTCACGTCTCCCGTTGCGGTCTGTCCTATGCTCCCAACTCCCCCTTTCTATAACATCTGTGGGTGCAGGCCCAATTGCGTCCCACTCGCTCAAGATATGGAGTCAACTCAGGAAAAACTTTGGTTTACAAGGCCCTTCCATCTTGACCCCACTGCTTAAAAATCACATCTTTAAACCTTCAAGTACAGACCACGCATTCAAAATCTGGCATAGCAACGGTATCAGTAGTATCAAAAACCTATACAAGGATGGCATCTTTTCGTCCTTCGCGGAGCTCTCGTCCAACTACAGCCTCCCAAACTCCCACCTTTTTCGGTTTTTCCAGATTTGGGATTTTGTGAAGAAGACATTCCCCTATTTCCCAAATCGCCCCCCTGAAACCCTGACTGATACCATCTTAGCTTTAGATCCCAACCGGAAGAAATGCATCTCTATTTTGTATAATTTGCTAGGGTCGGTTTTATTGAAACCTCATACCTCATTAAAAGCTGCGTGGGAGGGAGAGCTGAATACGAAACTAACAGACCAGCAATGGGACTCTGCCTTGGATTTGATCCACTCTTCTTCCATATGCGCTCGTCATGGCCTAATCCAATGCAAAGTCCTTTACAAAGTCCACTACACAAATGCAAGATTATCTAGAATGTACCCCGCTGTTAGGGACACCTGCAACAGATGTAACCAATCCCCTGCCAACCATAGCCATATGTTTTGGTCTTGCCCTAAGCTAGCAGCCTTTTGGAGGAGTGCTTTCGAATTGATAAGCAGAGCCTACGACCAGACTATTCCTCCAAATCCAATGTCAGCTATTTTCGGTACCCCTCCCAACACCAACCTCTCTGTTGCGGTGAAACGGGTCCTAGCTTTTACAACCTTGTTAGCCCGGAGACTGATCTTGCTTAACTGGAGGCTCACCTGTCCCCCGACACACGCCCGTTGGATTAAGGAGGTGCTTTACAATTTAAAGCTTGAAAAACTTAGGTTCTCTCTCAAAAGTTCTACCAAGACATTCCTAGATACATGGAACCCTTTCTTGGAACTTGTTAACTCTCTTAACTTGTCCCTGGACTCGGAAGAGGACTGAGTGTTCTCCACCATTGTTTTGCTCTACAGCAGCTGCTTTCCCCTTAATCCACCCCTCCCCACAATTATTTATTTAATTACTTACTTATTTACTGTATTTTTTTTTTGACACTTTTTATTTTTTTTTTATTTTTTTTAGTACTTTTTGTTTTGTTTATCTTACCATATGTGTGTGGATGTGTACGTATGTGAGTGTTGTTTGTCCCCGTTTGGTTCCGACCTGATTCGGGTGGGTTGAAGGTGGGTAAGGGTAAGGGTTTTGAGGGTCGCTTACATACTGTTGCACAATTATGCCTTGACTGTCACTGTCTGTTATCATAGTATGTATGCAAATTGCTGTGAAATTCAAATAAAAAGATTTAAATGATAAATTGGTGGAGGTACTAACGTTATACAACATTGGTTCATAGATTAAGTACATACATAAATACATACATATAGCCCTCCCTCAGAGGACGTCAATAAAGGCTTGAGAGTTAATAATAATAATAATTCATTTTATTTACTGGCGCCTTTCTAAAACCCAAGGACACCATACAAGGCATAGAATCACAAAAATACAGTTAAGGGCCTGTCCCACCAGCATGCGATTGCATGTATCTAGCGCGACCAAACGTGGTGGCTTGAGCCGTACGGCCTCGCGTGGCCGGTCCCACTTCCAACCGCGGAGCCGTATGGAGCTGGTCCCGACATCATACTCACCAATCAGCTGGGCAGGAGGCGGGCCGACTGAATTTGGACGTCGCACGGCGTCGGGCGGTTACGTCATCACGCAACGGCATGCCGGGCGGTGACGTCATCGCGCAATGCCACGCGCTAGGCGTACGCCGTCAAGACGCTGCATATGTTGTCAAGACGCTGCGTTCGCTGTCAAGACGCTGCATATGGCGTCGAGGCGGTGTGTGCGTGCGGCCTCCATGCAGCAGCGGGCCGGCAGGCCTTTGCCGCGCGGAATTTTTGAATACTGTCAGTTTTTCGGAGCCCCGTGCGATGTCGGGACCAGCTCCGCACAACTCCATGCGGTTCCGGCAATCGAAGTGGGACCGGCCCCGCGAGGCCACACGGCTGGCGCGACCACGTTAGGTCGCGCTAGCTGCATGCAGTCACATGCTCGTGGGACAGGCCCTTAAAGATGAGTTTTTAGTCTTGACTTAAAAGAGTCGATGGAGGGGGCAGTTCTGGTGGGAAGGGGGATGCTGTTCCGCAGTCTAGGAGCTTCAACCGCAAAGGCGCGGTCGCCCCTGAGCTTGGTTAGTAACCCAAATTGTCGGCCAATCTGAGGGACCTGGAGGTGGTGTGGTGGGTAAGCAGATTTTTGATGTAGGTGGGGGCAAGCCCGTTAAGAGCTTTGTAGACATAAAGAAGGATCTTGAAATTTATTCGGAACCGCACAGGGAGCCAGTGGAGAGAGGCCAGAATCGGGGTGATGTGGTCCCTTTTTCGGGTGCCCGTCAGGAGTCTCGCTGCGGCGTTTTGGACCAGTTGCAGGCTGGACAAGAAAGATTGGCTGATGCCAGTGTAAAGGGAGTTGCAGTATTCGAGGCGGGAGGCGATAAATGTGTGGATGATCTTTTCGAGGTCACCAAACTGGAGGAATTGTTTTATTTTAGCTTTCGTCCGAAGCTGGAAGAAGCTAGCTTTTACCACAGCATTGACTTGTTTGTCAAATTTCAATGCTGAGTCAAATATCACGCCAAGGTTTTTGATGTGAGGTTTGAGTAATGTGGTAAGGATTCCAAGGCTGCCTGCTGTCATTTTGATTGTGTCCGAGAGGCCGAGAAGGATGACCTCAGACTTGCTCTCGTTTAGTTAGAGGAAGTTCTGGGCCATCCAACACTTTATATCCTTGAGGCAGTGGATAAGGTTAAGTAAATTTGATCATTTTTTGGGGCTTCAGGGTGAGATAGAGTTGTGTATTGTCTGCATAGCAATGGAAGGAAATGCCGTGCCTTTGAATGACTTGGCCTAAGGGGAGCATATACAGGGAGAAGAGAATGGGGCCAAGGATGGAACCTTGTGGAACCCCGCAGCAGAGGCTAGCTGGGGAGGAGAAAGAGTTGCCTATGTTAATAGAGTAACTCCTACCTTTGAGGTAGGAGATGAACCAGCTCAGGGCAGTGCCATCAATACCAACCCCGTACCAGAGACGGTCAATTAGGATGGTGTGGTCGACAGTATCAAATGCTGCGCTGAGGTCGAGAAGGAGCAGGATTGCACAGTCGCCGGAGTCAACGATGAAAAGTAGGTCATTATGTACCTTCAACAAGGCAGACTCTGTGCTGTGGTGGGCCCTGAAACCTGATTTGAAAGTTTCCAAGATAGTATTTTGGTGAAGGTAAGGCATAAGTTGACTTCAAATTACCTTTTCAAGGGCTTTTGAAAGGAAAGGCAGTTTTGAAATAGGTCTGTAGTTGCTAGGCAAGGTTGGGTCGAGGTTAGTTTTTTTCAGGAAGGGCTGGACCACCGCATGCTTGAAGCAGGTAGGAACAGTACCAGTGGCCAGAGAACTGTTGAAGATGGCGAGGTGCTGGGAACCACCTCAGGGCGGCACGGTGCTGCAGCGGTAGAGTTGTTGCCTTACAGCGATTGCAGCGCCGGAGTCCCGGGTTCTATCCCGACTACGGGTACTGTTTGTACGGAGTTTGTACGTTCTCCCGGTGACCACGTGGTTTTTCCCCGAGATCTTCTGTTTCCTGCCACACTCCAAATACGTACAGTTTATAGGTTAATTGCCTTGGTGTATGTGTAGATTGTCCCCAATGCGTGTAGGATGGTGTTGGTGTGCGGGGATCGATGCTTGGCCCGAGTCAGTGGGCCGAAGGACCTGTTTCTGCACTCCATCTCTAAAATAAACCAAAAAAACCGAAGAATCTTATGCTTCAATAAGGTCACACCCTATTCTTCTGTACGCCAGAAAGTATAGAGCTTTTCTGCTCAATATTTCCACACAGGATAACACACTCAATATTGCAGTGTTTATTCTGCTACACAACTGCCCTTGTCATTATCGCGGCACACCAATTTTCATTTGCAAACTTATTATTTACATATCCTAACTATTATTGTATAAAATAGTAAGATTAAACGAGAACTTACCAAGTTTGAACTTTGATCTTTATTTTATGAGGAGTAACATTGAGGGATTACGTGAAGAAGCCCCGTCCAGCCGCACACGCGTCAATCTTTCAAAGCAGCGGAGTGACAATCACAGACGATAATTACTGAAGTATGATAGTAAGATGCATAAAGACTTAGAACTACCAGCTTGATCCTTTTATGAGGGTGGGAGCGGAGGGCATGTAATCCCTCAACGTTACTCCTCATAAAATAAAGATCAAACTTCAAACTTGGTAAGTTCTCGTTTAATCTTACTATTTTACTTCGGAGTCACGTGAGTGACTACGTGAAGATTTCAAAGCTCTGTGATTTCACACCGTGGATTCAAATCCAGGTGTTCACTGCATCGATTGACTCTATTTGAGTAAGCACAATCAACAATGCATAACCACAACATTTGAATGTAATCAGTTAATGGTTTTATTTATTTTAATAAAAGTAACAAAATTAGGCCCATTTATTATAATGGGAGATTTAATACTGTATCCAGCACGGCATCACCAAACCCTCTGAGATCTTTAATCTCCTTATGGTAATACTTGTGAAACATCTGTTCACTTGCCCATCCTGCGGCCGCGAGAATAAGGTCTATTGTCTGAATCCCTGACCACTGATGTTGATGCCGCCCTGGTGGAATGAGATTTAAATTTATCAGTATCACTACGTGAATATCTCAACACCTGGTTCAACCATCGTGAAATTGTTTGTGTTGACACTTTCTTATGAGGCTGTTTATGACTAATAAAAAATGCCAATTCGGTGCCTCTTAAAACTTTTGTTGTTTCTATGTAACATTTCACATATGTTACTACACACAGTCGTGGATCTGTAGGATATGCTGAAAATTCCAACTTGCATCCTGTGAACCTAGGTCTACTTTGCTTCAGTAAATCATAGACATAGAATGTCACAGCATTTGGCCCTACTTTCATTCTATCAATTCTGAGTTTCTGTAATGTTTGAACTCTCTGAGCTGAAACTAATGCCATGAGCATAACCAATTTCATGGTGATTTTGGATAATGACAGAGTTTCAACTGGATTCCAATTCCTTAGCAACATCAGTATATCTTTTACATTCCAAATTTCTGTATACCTAGGTCTGGGAGGATTAGAGTTGAAAATTCCTTTCATAAACCCACAGACCCAAGGATGTGCTCCTATTGGAGTTTGTTCTGATTCACTGCTTAAATATGCAGAGAGTGCACTTCGTGCAGTATTAATTGCACTATAACTTAATTTTAATTCATAGTATAGAGTAGAAAGGAACTCTATTACATCTGAAATTTCTGCTGTGTTATATGCAATATGTTTCCCTGAACAAAACTCCTCCCATTTCTTTATATAGGAGATGTACTGCTTCTGGGTACTATTCCTCCAGGCTGTTGTTATAACATCCACTGTACGGTCTAATAATCCTTTTCCAAGATATGGCATTCTTAGAATCTGCAAATCAACAAACCAATATGATCATGTAAAGGATGTGGTTCATCAGTCACAGGGTGTACAAGCAGTTTAATCTGCTTTGGAATAACCATAAGGGTTTTTTTTTTTTTTTAATTATTATTATTATTTTTTTTAACACCAGTGGGTACCATAGCTGTTTAGGCCAATCTGGTACTACCAAAATCCCTGAGGCTGAATCTTGTTTAATTTTCTGTATGCATCTGTGGATTAAACAAATTGGCGGAAACACATACAGAAACATACCACCCCAATGTAGCGAGAAAGCATCTACCGCTACTGCTCCAGGATCAGGTTCCCATGACACATACTTAGGCAACTGGTGGTTCAATCTTGATGCAAACAGATCAATTTCTGGCATTACAAATTGTGTGATAATTTGTGTGAATATTTTCCGATTTAACATCCATTCTGTATTATCATTAAATTTACATGATCTTATTAAATTTACCTGGTAAATATATTGCTGACAGCCGAATTTTCCTGGCAATACACCAGGTCCAAATTTCATTTGCTAATTTAGCACATGATTCTGATTTTATACCACCCATGTGATTTATGTATGCTACAGCTGTAGTATTGTCAACCTGTACCTGAACATGCACATTTCCCATATCAGTGCAATAAGCTCTAAGGCCGTAAAATGCGCCTAATAGCTCTAGGTAATTGATTCCCAGATTTTCCAGCAAAGGTACTTCATTCACATTCCACCTACCTCCACAGCTGGAAATCATGTTAGTAGCGCCCCAACTCAGCGCACTTACATCAGTCTGTAGAGTGACGGAAGGTGTTTCTACCAGAACTTTTCTGGAAGCATTAGAAACATTGTTAATCCACCATTCTATTTCTGTAATGGATTAAATTGTTAATTTCATGGGCCTGTCAAAATTCCCTCTATTCATTTTAAACGCTTGTACCTTAGCTCTCTGTAAACATTGATAATGCAATGGTCCAAACGTGACCGCTGGAAACCCTGTAATTAATTTGCCCAGCAAGCTTGCCACTTCTCTAATTGAAGGTGTGTCCTCATTAATGAGTTTTATGCAACCTTCAATTAACTGCAGCTTTTATCTTTTGGCAAAGTGATTACCATGTGTTCGGAGTTAATTGTGAACCCTAGGTAATCAATCTTTTTGCTTGGTAACAATTTAGATTTTTGTAGGTGAATAATGAAACCTAATTTCTCAAAAATGTATTTGACTCTGGATACTGACAATTTTGCAGCAGCCAAAGTGTCCCCTACAATGAGGATATCCTCTAAATAAGCCATTAATACATGGCCCTCAGCTCTTAACAGAACTAAAATTGGTTTGAGCAATTTAGTGAATAATCTTGGTGCTGAAATCAGACCATTGGGCAATGCTTTAAATTGCCATAACTGACTCATCCATCTAAATTTCAAATATCTTTGATCATTACCATGCATTGCCACAGAATAATATGCATCTTGCAGATCTATGCTTGCCATGTAGCAATTTTCTGTAATTAGCTGAATTGCATTAGTAAATGTTTCCATTTTGAAATGTTTGTATTGTACATAAAGGTTAAGATTTGTCAGATCCAATATGATTCTACATCCACCATCCTTTTTTGTTCTTGGAAAAATATTTGATACAAACTGATGGTGTTGTTCTACTGACTTCTCTATTACCCCCTTTTTGGTTAAAGTTACTAATTCTCCTTTGATCAACTTATTCTCTTCTTTTGAGAAAATTCGTGACCAGTTTGAATTTCCTTGCCTTGGAGGATCCAAATGTGGATAGAAACTCAATTTTGAATCCTACAATGCTATTTAGAATAAATGAATCATTTCTTTTAGGAAGAATCATAACCTTCCCCCTACTTGTGAATGTGAAACATTTATTGTATTCGTTACCAGACCAGGACCCCCTACCTCGGGGTTTGCCACCGGCAATTGTCCGCTTCTGGTAGGCACATTGTAACCTCCACATATCCCCGGTGCAGCACGCCAACGTGTATACGAGAATGATCGGCTTGTTGCTTCTCCAGCACCAGTATTCCGCCTGTAGGGATACTGCCTTCGCACCGCTCTGCTCATCATCGGTGGTTTCATCATAATGCCACTCAAGGTTCTTGACTCTTCATTCAAGTCCTTTTAGCTTCTTTGCTAGATTTTCTCCAAACAGCAGCTTAGGCATTTGTATGTTGGTTGGTTTGCAGAGCCCTGCATACTTAGGATGAATATTTGGTTTTATTGCATTTTTATGAATATAATTTATTTCAAAATGTGCACCACACATCAGTGCTAGAGCATCTTGTTGTGAATCTGATACATAATCATCATCCAAACCTCTGGCAAATGCCGTGATGCCTGACCCCAGCAATTTCAATACACGTTGCAATTTCAATTCTTGTGAGCGTAAACCAATGCTCAAATAACCCCAAATCAAGTTATTTACTGCTGGAACTGTCAGCAATTCACAATTTTCTGGGGCCTCATACTGTTTCATAGTCTCATCCATAGTTACTTCCTGGAGCTGATGGGAGAGTAGATAGTTTATAGTCATTGCTATTTCCTCCCTCAAAGGTTCCCCCTTTATTCTAGGAACAGCAAACTTTTGTGCTAGTCCAGGAACTTTCAGCTCTGATCCTCATAGAATTCATCTTCTGAATGTAGATATTCCTATTCAGGTTTGGTAAATTCTGGCTCCCCTGTTTCAGGTAAGTCTATGCCAGATTCCCCCTGCGCGGGCTCTCTTATAGGCCCACGGATAGTCAGCCCTGTTTCAGGTGCTGCTGGCGCTGGCTCAACTCTAGGCCAACGCTTCATAATTTTCCCTTTAGGAACTTTCGGTGCTGGCACATAATTACATTTGTACTGTCTTTTTTGAGACATTTCTGGTACTGGCTCTTCAGTAGGCCAGCACATATACTGCCTTTTTTCAGGCATTTCTGGCACTGGCTCTCCTGTAGGCCAACCACTGTAATACCTTTGCACAGTCATTTCTGATGGCTCTCCTGTAGGCCACCCTTGTGCCTGCCCAACCAAGGCCCACCCTGTGCTGTATCCTCCATTGGCCCTGTAAGTAAAAACGGAACCACTTACCTTGTCTGATATTTACTTTAAATTTGCTTTACTCACCGCTGGAGGAGCTCCTGCTCCTCCACACACGGTCATGAACGCTATGCGTCTGATCGATAATGACGCGTGTGCGGCTGGACGGGGCTTCTTCACGTAGTCACTCACGTGACTCCGAAGTAAAACAAGCATTAAAGGTCCAACAAGCAACAAGCATTATTCCTGTGGTACATCTCTGGTCATAGGCTTATAATTATAAAAGCAATATTCCATCATTGCCTTCTGCCTTCTATTACCAAGACAATTTGGATCCAATTCACCAAGTTGCCTTAGTTCTGATGAGATTGAACTTTCAGACCAGTTTGCCATGTGGGATGTGTAGGAAGCAACTGCAGATGCTGGTTTTAACTGAAGATAAGACACAAAAAGGGGGTCAGACAATGTCTCTGGAGAAAAGGAATAGGTGAGGTTTTGGGTCGAGTTTCTTCTTCACACTTCTTCAGTGTCTGAAGAAGGGTCTAGACCCGAAATGTCACCAGCCACGATCCCATCAACTCCATCTGCACATCACGCTGCTTTCAGCAAAGGAGCCAACATAATCTTGGATCCGATGTTCCCTCTCCCAATGGACAGACGATAAAGCAGCTTGAAAGCACATACCACCAGATTCATGAACAGCTTCTGCACTGCTGTTATTGGACTATTCAAAGCATCATCTCTCATAAACTAAGGATGTATTCCCAATACCTTCTCATTGTGGCTTTTTCCCTTCTTTAACATCTTATTTTCTGTGTAGCTATAACACGATATTCTGCACACTTGTTTCCTTTTTGTTTGAACATGTATGTCTTGATTGTACTCATATATTGAATGTTTTACTTGAATAGCATGGCAATTTCACTGTTTTTCACTGTATCTGTACTCATGACAATAAGAAACCAATATCAATAAAGTTCATGTCAAATACATTGACATGATTGTAAATAATTTACTGTACATCATTTGTATTACCTCTTGGCCAGACAGAATCTCTCCCCAACAAAACCAAGCTCTCATTGATCAATCTCTCCTATCAAAGTGTAAGAAACGCTGTTTCTCTTTCCACAGATGCTCCCTGGCATATTAAATGCTTCTAGAATTTGGATTTTACTTCGGAGTCACATGAGTGATTCCGTGAAGAAGCCCCGCCAGTCCACACGCGCGTCATTACGTCGTTCGCATGGCGAAGCACCGGACTGGCAGGCGCGTCGCTCCTGCCAGCGGTAAGTTTAAACCTGCAGGTAAGTTTTGTATTTCTTAAAGGTCTGTCTCACTGTGCGAGTTGACCCACGAGTGACCCCGAGTGAAAGACTCGTGGTTGCGTACGAGACTACAAGTTTATGATCCAGAGTTTAACCGAGTTCCCACGGATATGTCTAAGTTTGCCGTTTACTTCTCATTTCTGCGATGTTCCAAGTTCGTCTCCCGAGTTTACCAAGTTCCTCTCCCGTTAATCTTGAGGCAACAATGTATATCGAAGTGTTGAAAAATCATCACACGTTAAAAAAATGATGTCATGCCAGCCAAAGAACGTAGAGACTATTGTGTTTGCTGCATGTGTTCTGCACAACCTGATCCGTATCAGAGGTGCAGCTTCAGGATCAGCAACAGCCATGCAGGACGGTGACTTAGTGGACAGTCAAACAGGGAGAATAACACTAGATGCGTGGAGGAGTGGTACAAACGACGAGACTTTGGTGCCACTGCAGTGTTTTCGAGGTAACATGGGGACCAACAGTGCAAAAGAGCAGAGAGACCATCTCTGCTCCTACTATAATTCAGAATTGGGTAGTGTGCCGTGGCAGGACAGCTTATTTTGAGGAGAGCCCACATGCAGAAAAATCCAGTTAATTTCATGTTTAGTTTAAATCCTGCTGACTTTTCATTGTTTAACTTTAAGCGTGGATTTTATTTTTTATTGTGGTGTAAAAGTAATTTCATTGCATCTGTCTTTCCTTTAAAACGTGGTTATCATGCATCTGCTTATCTGATTGTAGATCTCAAAACTTGTCATTTAGCGCATTGCATTGTATCTTTTATTGCCTGAATTTATTATTTTTTTTTTTTTATTTTATTTTATTTTTTTTTATTTTTTTTTATTTTTTAGAAGTACGGTAGATTACAGTAATGTACAACACGTATATATTAATACATTTTTTGTACCGCTTCACTTTTTTAAACTTTAAGAAAGAAAAAGAAAGAAGTAAGAAAAGTGAAGAAAGTGCGCAAAGGTTGTGAAGTGCAAAAGAGTGTTGGGAAAAGAAAGCCCCTTAGAAAAGAAGTTAGAGAAGGAAGTAAAGTTAGAAAATAGACCCTAGAAAAAAAAAGAGAAAGAAAGAAGGAACAATCGCTCTATTATAACTCTTATACCATACTTCATAGAGAAGGAACTACCAACCAAGTCTGTTTTTATTTTACCTCCCATTACCAGGTCCAGATACCTTTTATTTATTTATTTGTTTTTCTAAATTACTATTGCACCTCATGCTTGTAATAGGTCCAAAAACGTAGACCACGTCTTTTGAAATTGATCTACTTTGCCTACTAGGAGGAATCTCATCTCTTCCAGATGTAATGTTTCCAACATATTTGATGTCCACATTTTTATTGTTGGTGTGGGCGCATTTTTCCAGAATTTAAGTATAAGCTTTTTTCCCATTATTAGCCCATAATTGAGTAAATTCTTCTGATACACGTTTAATTCAGGAATACCTTCCGATATTCCAAAAATAATCCATTCTGGTTTTGGTACCAGTTTTATTTTGATTAATTTTGAAAAAATATCAAATATTTCAAACCAGAATTTTTGGATTTTTGTACAAAAAACAAAAGAATGTGCTATGGTAGCTTCTTGACATATACATTTATCACAGATTGGTGAGACGTTAGGAAAGATTTTATTTAGTTTGGTTTTTGAATAATATAATCTATGTAATGTTTTAAATTGGATAAGCGTATGTCGTACGTTGATCGAGCATTTATGCACCTGTAATAAATGATTATCCCAACTCTCTTTTGAAATTTTTATACCTAGATCTTGTTCCCAATCTCTTCTAATTCCATCTGTTGTGGGTATTTCTATATTTAAGATGATATTATATAAGTATGATATTAAATTAACTGATTCCGCCTTTGTCTTCATTGCTTCATCTAGTAAGTCGGAAGGCATATTATAATAATCTTTTGTGTGTGTTTTCAAATAGTCACAGATTTGTAGATATTTAAAATATTGATTATTTTTCAAATTATATTTCAGTTGTAGTTGTTGGAATGATAGTAATTTTTCTAATTCATACAGATCTTCGAGCGTTTTAATTCCCATTCTTTCCCATTGTATAAATGCTTTATCTATGATTGAAGGTTTAAACGATGGGTTATTGACTATTGGTATTAAGAGAGATAGGTTTCTTAATTTTAGATTCTGTTTTATTTGCTTCCATGTTCTAATAGTGCTATATATAATTGGATTTTTATTATAATTTTTATTATTCAAATTTATTGGAGAGAGAATAATCGCTCCTATATTATTCGGGGAGCAATCCCCTTTTTCCATTATAATCCAGTCCACCTGCTGGGCAGAATTGTCCAGCAGGTGAATCATATTTTTAATATTTACTGCCCAGTTATAATACATAAAGTTAGGGAGCGCTAGACCCCCCAACTCTTTTCGTTTGTTAAGGTGTGTACTTTGTATTCTGTGGGATTTGTAATCCCATATAAAATTTGTAATGTCTGAGTCCAGTTTTTTGAAAAACTTTTTTGGGAGATATATAGGTATTGATTGAAATAGGTAAAGGATTTGTGGTAAGAAAATCATTTTTATAGCATTTATCCTACCTATTAAGGACATCGGAAATGTTTTCCAAAATTTAATCAGATTATTTAATTTCTTAAGTAGGGGATTATAATTAGCTTTAAACATATCATGGTAATTTCTAGTAATCTCAATTCCTAAATATTTGAATTTTTCCATAGCTATTTTAAAAGGGAATTTCCTGAGATGTGTTGAGTCTTTTGGTTTAATCGACATAATTTCACTTTTGTTCCAATTTATTCTATATCCTGAAAAGGATCCAAAGTCCTCAATTAAGTTTAATATATTTGGTATACTAATTTGTGGTTTTGTGATGTACAGTAGTACATCATCAGCATATAGGGATAGTTTGTTGTTTGAATATTTTGTGTTATAACCGTGAATATTCGAGTGTGTTCTTATTTTTTCAGCAAGGGGTTCAATTACCAAAGCAAATAACAGCGGTGATAGTGAACATCCTTGTCTGTTGCCCCTAGATAATTCGAATTTTGAAGATAATATATTATTAGTTAGTATTCTAGCCGTAGGTTTGTTATATAGTAGTTTTATCCATGCAATAAAGTTTTCTCCCAATTGGAATTTTTGCAATACTTTGATCATATAGTCCCATTCTACTTGATCAAACGCTTTTTCTGCGTCCAGTGAGATGATAGCTAACTCTTGGTCATAAGATTTATGTGAATGCATTATGTTAAGCAAACGTCTCAAATTATTAAATGAGTGTCTCTTAGGTATAAATCCTGTTTGATCCTCATGTATTAGTCTACTAACATACTTGCTTAATCTATTGGCTAATGTTTTTGCTATTATTTTCTGATCCGTATTTAACAAAGCAATAGCTCTATATGATCCTGGTTCTTCTATATTTTTATCTTTTTTAAGTATTAATATGATCGTTGATTCCGCTAGTGTTTCAGGTAGGTTTTGCTCTTTATAAGCATATGTATACATTTTTTGTAATCGTGGAGTAACTATATCATAAAAAGATTTATAAAATTCATTACTGAATCCGTCTGGTCCTGGTGTTTTTCCATTTTTTAGTGTTTTTATTGTGTCTTCTATCTCCTTAGAAGTAATTTGTGCTCCCAGTTCCTCTTGTTCCCTGCGTTCTAATTGTGGTAGATTACAATTATCTAAAAATTCTGAGATTTTATTATTGTCTATTGACGTTTTAGATGTGTATAGATTCTGGTAAAATTGAGCAAATCTTTTATTAATATCCTTGGGTAGTGTTAATACTTCCCCTCTATCTGATTTAATCTTTAATATTGCATTCTCTTTTTCCCGTTTTTTAAGTTGTCTTGCTAGAAGTTTGTGGGGTTTGTCCCCGAATTCGAAGTGTTCTTGTTTTGTGATTTGAAATAATGTTATAACTTTCTCTGACAGTAATTTATTTAACTGAAATTTCAGTAGTAGTATTTTATTATGTTTATCCATAGTTGGGTCTTTAGCATTATCTATATCTAACTATTTTATTTGATCTTCTAAGTGACTTTGTTCATTCTTATTCTTTTTATTTTGATAAGCTTGAAATGAAATAATGACTCCTCTTATAAATGCTTTGAAGGATTCCCATAATAACGTGGGGGATATCTCTGGTGTATCATTTAACTCAAAAAATAGATCCATCTGTTTTTTTAGATAGATACTCCCTTGAGGGTCTTTTAAAATTTGTGAGTTAAACCTCCAGAACGGTTTATTCATAGACATTCCTTCTAGTTTTAGAACAAAAGTTAACGGAGAATGATCTGAGATCGCATTAATATGATATTTAGGATTCAGAGATTGCGAAATTAATTTTGTATCCACAAGAAAATAGTCTATCCGTGAATATGTTTTATGCACCATTGAATAAAACGAGTAATCCCTTCCCGTCGGGTTTGCAATCCTCCATACATCTGTTATATTTGTGTTTTCCATATATGTGTGTAAGAGTTCACTGGTTTTAGATTTCGTCTGACCTTTTTGTTTTTGCATCGATTTATCTAAATAAGGATCTAAAACACAATTAAAATCTCCTCCGATTATAACATTTTGATAATTAGATTCTGCAATTATATTCAGAATTTTATTAAAAAATTGAGGGTTATCAAAGTTGGGCGCATATATGTTTACCAGCGTAATTGGCATATTATTGATCTCCCCTGCTACTATAAGATATCTCCCTTCCTTATCTAAAATAGTGTTCTTTGATTTAAATGGAATTCCTTTACGAATAATAATTGCAGTACCTCTAGATTTGGAGGTAAATGAAGAGTGAAATGTTTGGCCTATCCAGTTCGCCCTCAGTCTTGTCTGATCTTGCTGTTTAAGATGTGTTTCCTGTAGAAACGCAATGTCCGTGTTGTATGATTTCAACTGAGCTAGTATCTTGCCCCTTTTAATAGGTTCATTAATCCCCCTTATATTCCAACTACATAATGTGATTCCTCCTATTTTCTTTTGATTGTCGTCATGCATTTTTACCAGTTTTAATGACCTTAATTATTGTGGTGCGTTCATACCTCCGGACTCTGGTTATTTTGGGAGTATTTCTATTATAGACTTCCTTGGTAGTTCTCCTGCGCGATTGTCCTTGAAGAAAAAACACACAGATGTGACATATTGTGATTAAAAAAAAAATATATAAATCAAATAAATTTACGGTGTCTAAAATTTCAACACCGTAGTGAGTGGCCCACTCGTCTGTGGGGTACGACATCCATAACGCTTCCGGCGTAGTTGGTATAAAGTTAGCCCCGCTGTATTTATTACCCAAAATCTATGGGGTCATTACCGTTTCCAATTCAGTTCTATTTCACCCAGTTACAATTTATATATATGTCAAATGTATTCGATTCCATATCCTACTCACTCTTTATCTCTTAACTATTTTAAAATGAATTTAGTATTGTTAAAGTGAGCGGTTTACTGAGTGGATTAACCGGAGTCAGGTTCCTGGAATTGTGCCAGGTGCCTGATCTCCTCTCCTCTCCACGAGCTGCGAACATAGGTGATAACTGCTGTCTGCGTTATGACGCAGGCACCACAGTTTTATCAGTTTCAAATATTATTTCTATATTAGTATTGTTAATTATTAATTATGATTAATTCTCAGCATTTTGTAAAACTATATAAGCCGTATATATTTTTCATATCAACCTCGAGTGTATATTATCTCTTAACTATTTTAAATTGATTTTAATATTGTTAAAAATGAGCTGTTCGCTGGAAGGGTTAACGGGAGTCTGGCTCCTGGAGTTATGCCAGGTACCCGGTCTCCCCCTCCCTCCACTCTCGAGCTGCATAGCACTTGCTGTTATCTGCTAAACAGAGCAGACTGCACATTTTTTATCTATTTCAATTGCTATTTCTATATTAGTATTGTTAATTGTTAATTATTATTAGTTCTCAGTTTTTTCAGTTTTTTATAAACAATATAAGCCATGTGATGTTTTTCACTCTCAGCCCAGCAGTTCGTCCCGTGTTATCAGGTTTTCCTCGTTTGAGCACGTAGTGTCCTTGAATTGCCTGAATTTAGACTAGTGCATTTCTCAGCTGAATTAGTATATAGTGGAAATACTTTTATTTGTGCTTCATTTGTTGATTTTCATGTATGAGAAGCCCTTTTTCAGACCACTGCGTTGTTTGCTGTGGTGCTTCACCGTGATATGGGTTTGCAGGAAATTACGCATATTTCTCAATATACGCAAAAAAGCGTTTTTTATATTGAACAAGAACAAAGACTTTGTTTCACATTGAAGACATTTGTTTCACATAAGACTTTGTCTTATTTTCTGATCTACTGAGAGGGGACAATTTTAAACAATTAAAAAGCACAGCATATGAGGCAGCTGTCCTTAAATCTCACAAATGATTGTGAGAATCAAGATGTGAATATATTTTGCATTCCTCTATTTTGTGTTTTATGATGAAAGGAATATTACATTCAAGTCATGAGACTTTGTAGTGATATTAAAATGAAGACTTCCAGACATCAATTTGATCTTGATAGCAAAGAACTCTCTTTTATTGTGCAATGAAGTAAACAAACAGTGAGAATCAAATGGATTAGTAAAAAGCTTTTCAACACAACACAACACAACACAAATTTATATATAAACTTCAAGCATTTTTTTCTTTTCAACCCACTCTGTCACCTTATCAATAACTTGCTTAACTTTGTTAAGCAGAATTTGTCTTTAAAAAGTCTAAGTAACTGATATTTCTGTCCCTGATTATTGTTTCTAAAAAGAGTTCCCACGGTAGAATCACGAGTCACAAAGTTAAACGCACGGGCCACTACGTTCTTACAACGAGTTTAAAATGTTTCAAATTTTAACCACAAGAGTACATTTTACTCGTGGAAAAGTACAAACATGTTTGAACTTTTGCAAGAGTTAACAAGTTGCACGGGTACCTCCCGTTAGCGCCAAGAGTCGCTAAGTTGCGTCCACGAGTTCCGACGTTCCCGCTACGTTAATTGTACGTGATTACCACAAGTTAAATTTGTTTTAAACTCGGGGTCACTCCTGGGTCAACTCGCACAGTGAGACAGCCCTTTTACCAGGTTGTGTTTTCTTGCAGGAATCTTTTTTTATAAGAGGTTTCCTGCTGGATATGTCGGGGCGAAGTCCGGATGGGCCACGGGAAACCGGTTATGGGCCGTGGGGAATTGGACACTCCGGTCAGCACGGCGGAAGTGCGGGTAACCGGCGGTCGTCGGGTTCGCTACCGCAGTGACCGCTGTGGTTCCCGTGGAGGGGGTGAATCCAGCAGCGGTATCGCCACCAGAGTCGCTGATAGTGCGGTCAGCAGCTTCCAGACCACTGTGGTTCCTGTGGAGGAGATAAATCCAGGAGCGGTATCGCCACCAGAGTCGCTGACAGTGCAGTCAGCAGCTTCCAGACCGCTGTGGTTCCCGTGGAGGAGATAAATCCAGGAGCGGTGTTGCCACCAGAGTCGCTGACAGTGCGGTCAGCAGCTTCCAGACCGCTGTGGTTCCTGTGGAGTAGATAAATCCAGGAGCGGTGTTGCCACCAGAGTCGCTGACAGTATGGTCAGCGGGTCCCAGACCAATGGTGTGCCCAAGAAAAGAGGTAAATCCAACAATAAGTCGGTCAGGCCTATGGACTCCGGGAGTCAGGTGACATTAAAGACGAGCAGCCGAATCTTCTCTTCAGGTAAGACCTATTCAACAGGTAAAACCTGGATGAGGAAGCAAAAGCTGTCGGACCAATCGAGGTACCAACGACGAGCAAAGCTGCATCGTTGCGGCGACAACACACCCCACGCCTCCATTGGCAGTAAGCAGTTCACTGAAGTTGGTGGCAGCATGAAAGTTGGGCAGAGGTCTTCAAGCCGAGGCCCAAGTCGGTCTCAGGAAAAATATGGGACCATCTACCAGTTGGTAATATTACACTTGTTTTTTTTGTTTTTTTGTACAAATGATAATGATAACATGTGTTTAGTTTATGTGTTGTATGAAAGTAGCATTCCCCTTGCTAAGGATTGAAGGGGCCCTAGTGGCCTTACAACACACACATGGTTGTGGCACCTAACCATGTAAAACTGCATCGTAACTCCTCATAAAATAAAGATCAAACTTCAAACTGGTAAGTTCTCGTATAATCTTACTATTTTACTTCGGAGTCACGTGAGTGATTCCATGAAGATTTCAAAGCTCTGTGATTTCATGCCGTGAGATCGAATCCACACAGCCACAACTGCCTTAATTGACAGATGAGGGAAACATTCATAATGAATAAATAATAATAATAGTAACTCCTCTCATCCGGGAGTAAACTAAACCACTGAACCTAAAATAGAGTTGGCAAATACCCCTGGTCTGCAATAGGTTATTATGAAATGTTCAGAAAGTTCGTTCATTCGACCATCCTGCAGCCGCTAGGATGTGGTCCAGCGGAATGTACATAACCTTTGCTGCTGATGTTGTAGCAGCCCTGGTGGAGTGAGATTTGAAAAATATCAGTATCTACTCCTGCATGAGCCAAAACCCGTTTCAACCACCTGGAGATGGTCTGAACCAATTCCTTCTTATAAAGTTTTTGTAATTAAAAAACATTGCTAGTTCAGAGCCTCTAAGGCTCTTGGTGACCTTGACGTATTGTTGTATATGTGTGACCATACATAACCGAAGGTCCATGGGGTATGCCATGAAACTAGTTTGAGACCTCACGCCCCTGGTCTGCTCTGCTTAACTAAACATTAAAATATAATATTATTTGCAAATGTAACCATCCTGTCCAGTCACAATATGTAGTGACTGAACCCGTTGCGCTGAGACCAGCGGTTCTCCTTATTTTATGAGGAGTTACGATGAGCGATTACGTGCCCTCCGCTCCCAACCCTCGTATCATAAAGGTCATCTGGTAGTTCTAGTCTTCTCTAAGTCTTACTATGTTACTTCGACTACTGTTATCTGTGATTTCACACCGCTGCTTTGAAGATTGACGCGCTTGCGGACTGGCGGGGCTTCTTCATGTAATCGCTCATCGTAACTCCTCATAAAATAAAGATCAAACTTCAAACTGGTAAGTTCTCATTTAATCTTACTATTTTATTTCTATTTGGAAACATGTGACTAGTTTCCTGAAAAGGGTTGAGGTGGGGCTGAAGTTGCCAGGACATTTAAACAGGTATTTGGTGACCAAAAAAAAATCCATATGGAGTCACAGTCAGAAACAGCACAGCCCAACTCCTATATGCTGATCAAGTTGCCTACTTGGGCTTGCTCTATTTACCTGTGTTTAGCCCAATAAATTAATGATATAGAAAAAATAAATACTAATCTCAATGGTTCAATGGTTTCTTTATTATCACATGTACTAAGTTACAGTGAAATATTTTTTTTGCTTACGGCTCAGCAAGACTATCACTATGCATTAACACAATCCCCCCCAGTTAGTACAGAACAACCCACTGAATCTATGTGCAAGAGTTGCCATTTTGGTGCCCTTTTACAGTCCCAGCTGCAGCTGGCCTCAAAGGCCCATTGCAGCCGTCACCTCCATTCTGATCCTCCTGTGAACCGTTGTCCCTTTCCTTCCATGGCCCTCTTCAGCTCGTTCCCCAGGGAGTGCCTCCTACAGCCGACCTCGAGGACATGGAAGGTGGTTCCCTGGTTCCGTGGCAGGCCTGCCGGTGGGATATGGCCGTGGCTCGCCAGGATTCATTGCCTAAAATTTTAAAGATTACAACAACTGGATTTTTTTCATTTAAAAGTGAATCAGATTCTTCTGTTATTCACTTGCAAAGCTGCTTTGATTTAATTTGAACTTTCCCCTTTGGATCAATGTTTCAAGCTCTATGTGCTTGTCCAGTAGGTTGACCATTTAGCAATAAACTAAATTAAAAGTAATCATACTGATGGTTTCATAGCAACAGCGGTGATAGCTCCTAATGCCTTGTCCTCTATATGCCATAGGCTTCCTTTTCTTTCTAAGTCTATGCCCCTGCATTCCAATAACCTTTCTATTGATAGACACAATGCGCTGGAGTAACTCAGCAGCACAAGCATCTCTGGGGACAAGAAATGGGTGACGTTTTGGGTCCAGACCCTTCTTCAGACTAGAGTCAGGGGAAAGGGAAATGAGAGATAAAGATGGTGATGTAGAGAGATGTAGATATGATATGAAAGGTAAGCAAAAAGTGACGATGATAAAGGAAACAGGCCTTTGTTAGCTGTTTGCTAGGTAAGAACGAGAATCCGGTGTGACTTGGGTGGGGGAGGGATGGAGAGAGAGGCAATGTAGGGGTTGCTTGAAGTTAGAGAAATAATTTGTCATACCACTGGGTTGTAAGCTGCCCAAGCGAAATATGAGATGCTGTCCCTCCAATGTGCATTTATCCTCACTCTGACAATGGAGGAGGCCTAGGACAGAAAGGTCAGTGTGGGAATGGGAAGGAGAATTAAAGTGTTTGGTAACCGGGAGATCAGGTAGGTCCGGGCAGACTGAGACCCAAAACGGCACCCATTTATTTTCTCCAGAGATACTGCCTGTCCTGCTGAGTTACTCCAGCATTTTGTGTCTATCTTCAGTGTAAACCAGCATCTGCTTCCTAAACCTTTCTTTATAATTTCTTTATTCGAATATGACATTTCAATGAATATGGTATGTGGAGTTCTGCGCCTATTTTGGAGCTGAACAGTTAGTTCAGCAGTTCAGCACTTAGAAAGTATTCTGTTCCATTCTTTTCCAGTGGACCTTACATTGCCGGCATTAAAATCCAATTGCTAGATTATTGTTACCACATACAGTATACCTTATACTTTTGGGTTTCAGATTTTTTAACATTTGAACATCCCATCCTATCCTGACCCCTCATTTTTGAAGTTATCTATCTTGTTATTTGAATCTGTTGTTTTCATCCTGTTATCTGTTATTTGAAGTACAAATAATCTGTGTGAAATTATTTTGTTTTATTCGAAGCAGCAATACTGCTCTCCAGTGGCATTTGAGCAGAACTGCCTGTATTAATCATACTGATGCAGTGAGTAGTTTATCTGAAAACTATGATTTTGCTGATGTATAGAATTATATAGTTGTACAGTACAGAAACAGGCCCTTTTAGTCCACCTTATCCACACCAACTGTGATGGCCTTCTACACTAATCCCATTTAACCTGCAGTTGGCACATATTCCTTCTTGATATTCCTATCTAAATCCCTGTCCAAATGTATTTTCAAAGTTGTAGTTGTATCTGACTCTGCCACTGCCTGTGGCAGTTCATTCCAGATAACTACCACCCTCTGCGCAAAAACCTACCCTTCAGATTTTCAAAATGTCTCCCTTTCACAACCTGTGCTTTTTTGATCTAGATTCCTCTGCCCTAGAGAAAGACAGAATGTTTATCCTGTTAATATGCCTGATATTTTTTATAAACTCCATGTCACTCCCCAGTCTCCTACAATTCAGTGAAACCAAATCCAGTCTATGTAATTTCTCCTGATAACTATACCCCTCCATTGCAGGCAACATCCTAGTGAATCTCTTCCAGTTGTCTATTGCTAGCACATCATTCCTGTAGTCTGGTGAGCAGAAATGTGCACAACACTCCAATTCCTGTCTAACCAATGTTTTGTATGGCTGCAACGATACATCTCATCTCTGATTCCCAATTCCTTCTGCACTACCTTGGCCACATGTTTAACACTTTCAGAAAGCTGTGGATTTGACCAAGGTCTCTCCGAAGTTTGAAGAGATTCAGGATGTTATGAAATATTCCAACACACTTTGATGGAGGCATGCTTTAATGTGGCAATTCAACTGTGCAGGAACACAAGGTGATGCAGAGAGTAGTAAACTCATTCAAGTCCATCATGGACTTCTGAAGAAGGGTCTTGTCCTGAAACATCACCCATTCCTTCTCTCCAGAGATGCTGCCTGTCCCACTGAGTTACTCCAGCTTTTTGTGTCTACCATCATGGATATTGCTTCTCCCAATTTTAAAATATTTCATGAGATGCTGCCTCAAGAAGGCGACCTCTATCATCAAGGATCCCCATCATCTGGGCTAAGCCCTCTTTGTGCCGCTGCTGACGGGCTGGAGGTACAGAAATCTGACCTCCCATCCCACCAGATTCAGACGTAGCTACCATCCAACAACTAAGTCCTTGAACCAACCTGCACAACCCCAATCTTACCTCGGCTGCCAAACACTATGGACCACCTCCGGCTCCACCATTGCCTTTTTTTCTAATTGTACTCTGCCTATTTTTGCATTGGCACAAACTTTTATTTTTCACTGTCTTGGAAAATTTGTGTAATTTATGTTTTCATGTGTTGTCTGAGTTCATGTGCCTCTGATGCTGCTACAAGCAAGATTTTCATTGTACTTGTGCCTCACCTTACTTGTGTACATGGCATTTAACTCAACTTAACATCACAAGTTCATAAGACGTAAGAGCAGAATTCGGCCATTCAGCTCATCGATTCTGCTCCACCATTTAATCAGGTCTTAACTTGAGGTCCCTCATGAACACTCGTATAATTCCTGTCATTTATCTGTCTTCTTGAATTTGACTTTCCAAAGTGCGATAACTTGCATGCTTGGATTAAACAACAGCTGCCGCTGCTCAGCCCATGTTTCCAGCAGAACTATCTCCTGCTGCATCCTGAGGCAACCTTCTTTGCTGTCTATGACTCCACTCATTTTATCTCATCTATAACTTACTGATCATATCTCATCCAAATAATTTATAAATATTGCAAACAAAGTTCCCAGCTTTCCCGACCACAGAACCAACCAATCTCCGTCTACAGATACTCTCCTCTGCATAGTCCTTACCCTTAATAACTTTTTGTTTGACACCACCCATTTCCTCCAAATACAAGGCGTAGCTATGGGCACGTGCATGGGCCCTAGCTATGCCTGCATCTTTGTAGGGTACATCGAATCCTTGTTCGAGGCATACCGTGGCCCTATCCCCAAACTCTACCTCCGCCACATCGACGACTGCATTGGTGCTACCTCCTGCACCCACACACAACTCACTGACTTCATCCATTTCACCACTAACTTCCATCCGACATTCAAATACACCTGGACCATTTCCAACATTTCCCTACCATTTCTTGACCTCACTATCTCCATCGCAGCTGACCGATATCCACTATAAACCCATTGACTCCCATGGCTATCTGGACTACACTTCTTCCCACCCTGCTTCCTGTAAGGACTCCATCCCCTACTCCCAATTCTTCCATCTACGCCGCATCTGCACCCAGGATGAGGTGTTCCACACCAGGGCATCGGAGATGTCCTCATTCTTCAGGGAACGGGGGTTTCCCTCTTCCACTATAGATGAGGCTCTCACCAGGGTCTCCTCTATACCCCGTGATTCTGCTCTCACTCCCCATTTCCTCACTTCTAACAAGGGCAGAGTCCTCCTTGTCCTCACCTTCCACCCTACCAGCTGTCACATTCAACAAATAATCCTCTGACATTTTTGCCACTTCCAATGTGATCCCACCACTTGCCACATCTTCCCATCTCCTCCCCTGTCTGCTTTACGCAGAGACCGCTCCCTCCGTTACTCCCTGGTCAATTCATCCCTTCCCACCTGAACCGCCCCCTCTCTGGGCACTTTCCCTGGCAACCGCAGGAAATGCTACACTTGTTGCTTCACCTCCCCCTTGACTCCATTCAAGGACCCAAGCAGTCTTTCCAGGTGCGGCAGAGTTCACCTGCACCTCCTCCAACCTCATCTATTGCATCCGCTGCTCTAGATGTCAGCTGCTCTACATCGGTGAGACCAAGCGTAGGCTTGGCGATCGCTTCGTCCAACACCTCCAGTCGGTTCGCAATAACCAACCTGATCTCCCGGTGGCTGAGCACTTCAACTCCCCCTCCCATTCCTAATCCGACCTTTCTGTCCTGGGACTCCTCCATGGCCAGTGTGAGGCCCACCACAAATTGGAGGAGCAGCACGTCATATTTCGCTTGGGTAGTTTGCACCCTAGCGGTATGAACATTGACTTCTCTTATTTCAGGTAGTCCCTCCTTTCCCTTCCCTTCTCAGCTCTCCCTCAGCCCACTGTCTCCACCTCTTCCTTTCTTCTTCCCGCCCCCCCCCCCACATCAGTCTGAAGAAGGGTCTCGACCCGAAACTATTTCCTTCGCTCCATAGATGCTGCCTCACCCGCTGAGTTTCTCCAGCATTTTTGTCTACCTAAAATTTTCCTGCAACTGTAGTTCCTTCTTAAACATTTAAGCTTTTATTCTGTGGTATGATGATATCAAATGAAGATGGAGAAATGGAAGTTGGAACTAGGGTTCTGTCAGCTAAGATCATGTGGATCATTTGATCCTGGACTATGTGGATAGAAAGGGGCTCATGACATTGTCACCATCTTTTCTCATCCTTATCTTCCTCCTCCTCGTCTTTTAGTTTAGTTTAGAGATACAGCGCAGATAAAGACCATTTGGCCCACCGAGTCTGTGCCGACTGGTGATCATCCCATACACTAGCACTATCCTACATATTAGGGACAATTTACAATTTACAGAAGCCAATTAACCTACAAACCTGTACGTCTTTGGAGTGTGGGAAGAAACCGGAGTACCCGGAGAAAACACACGTGGTCACGGGGAAAAGTTACAAACTCCGTACAGATAGCACCTGTAGTCAGGATCAAACCCGGGTCTCCGGTGCTGTAAGGCAGCAATTCTATCGCTACGCCACCGTTTCACCCAAATCATCTCTCCTCTGCTGAGCATTGCAAGGCTCCATTCGTATGGCCACCAGTGGAAGCACTGCTTAACAATGTTCTACTGTGTGAGGTTACAGGTATAGCCTGGGACTGGATGTCAATATCCCGACAGGCTTTGGGAGGATGCTACTAGCTAGAGACAGACAGAGCGAAATGCTGGAGCCAGGAGAACAAAGGAGCACAGTGAAAACGGTCACGTGATGGACTTCTGGTGCAAACAGAGCTGCAAGTAACTTCATGGCTAGGCAGTATGGCCTTGAGAAGATAAGGTGTCTGGGAACGGATGATGAGAATGAAAATATGAACAGGCAACATAATTAAGAACTCCCTAGCCTGAAAAGGAACAAAGATGTGTTTTGTTTATTCAGCACTTGGATGAGCGACAACTCAAATAATTGACTAGAATTGTGAGAGCGTTGGGTTAGAACAAAGGCTTTCTTTAGGAGATTGAGGGGAAATTAGAATAAAAGAAGGGCGGTCCGGGATCGGCAGTGACAACCCGGGAACAACCATCGCAAGAAGGAGGGACCTGAGTTCGAAGCTCAGAGAAGGCAAATCCCCAACAAACAGAGTGAATCTGTCCAATTCATTCATACGGGTAATAGCTGACTCCAAGTCATGAGTTTGGCGGGAATTTAGCGGGGAAGACAGTCACTTCAAAGGTCATCCATACACCCTACTGACTGCACATCGGAACCGCCAGATTCTTACCCAGTCGCCTCCCTCGCTCTTGGATGGGGTCCAGAAATATTACAATGATGGGCGAGTGCCGAGATTAGGAACAAGTGCTCAGGGAGTACCTTGGTCGTAAATGGCCCATGTGGGTCGAGTTTGCAGATAAAATATTAAAGGGTCCGGGACCCGTAGGACAGAAGAATTGGGAAGAAGCCAGTCAAGCAAAACAACCCTGAAAGCTTTGTAAGGTTATAGCAATAGCCAGTGGTGTGAGTGAGTTATGGGAGAAAGAAATTGAGAATTCAAAGTTGAAAAAGGAATTAGAAATTGTAAAACAAGAAGCGCAAGAGAATCAGCTGCAGTTAAAGAATGAATTGGAAGGAGCACAAAATAATTCGCTCCATTTGAAACAGGAATTTGAAATTGTAAAACAAGAAGGGCGTTACGAGACATCGGCAGCGACAACCCGGGAACAAGCATTACAGGAAGGAGGGACCAGAGTATGAAACTCAGAGAAGACTACCCCCTCCCAACAGAGTGAATGAATCTGGCCAATTCATTCATACAGGTAATATCAGACTCTAAGTCAAGAGTTTTGTGATTTAGTTTAAGAAGTGATAAGTTGAAATAGTAAGGTAAATTAGAAGTTATTAGAAGTCAATTGTTTGCATGCATGTTTAAAGTTACTCGAGTGTTAATAAAGATTACTAAAGTTAATAAAGTTGTACTAAACTAAACTAAATCTTGGTTTAGAATCTTTTGTTCGACATGTCAGTTGATACCCTGTGGAGGTAATCAGGTCAACACAGGTGTGGCATGGCCCTTGCACTAGACTCCTTCTCCTCTGCCCATGGGAATCAAGAGGCAAATGCTGAGAGGATTAGTCATGGCTGCAAATCACCATTCTTGCTGTGCTAGGTCAAAGATGCAGATCAGCATAAAATGAATAGATTTTACTTGCTATCAGGATATCATGCAGTGACCATTCACATTCTTTAGGTCTGGTTACAGCTTTGCTCTGATGGAGCGAATTTCCAAATTCCTGGTCAAAGTTGATGAAAAGGGCTCTCTTCGCGCACTGATTGGAGCCGACAGCCCACGGATTGAAAGATCACAGAACCGACTCACTGGACAAATTGCACTGATGTAGAAAAATGTGCATGTACTTCTACTACTGCTTGAGCATTCGTTCTTTGATGCCCACACCTCAGAAAGTCACAGCCAATGCCTGCTCACTGTTGGATGCTTTTATGCTTATCTGGAGAGAGGTGCCTGATAACCCACCTGGCTCATTCATGTTGTAGAAGTCCCAAAAGCTGTTGAAGGTGTACAATTTTGTTAATACATTAAAACCAGTCATCAGTTAGTATCTGCTATTAGCTTATTCATTTTCCCTACCTTTGAACTCCGCTCCACTTGGAGTTCAGAAGATGCCAGCTAGTATTTGCTATTTAACATACTCACTGTTATTTCCATTATAACTCCAATACACAGACTTGCCAATAACACATTAGTTGTCACTACCTTTGAACGCCACTGCGTGCAAAGTTCAGAGGACGCCAGCTCGTATCAGTTGTCAACATATTCATTGTCCTTACCTTGACACATGCGGCACTCAGAAGCCACCAGCTGGTCTTTGCCATTAACATATTCACTGTCATTATGTTTGTATCCTGTTTCACGCTGAACCGAGAAGTCGCGATCTAGTGTCAGATATGAACACATTAAGCATCCTTACCTTTGTACTCTGGTGCGTGCGGTACCAAGAAGTCGCAACTTTTGTATAATGTAAGAGTAAAGTATAGATCCTGTAAATTAACACATTAATCTAACTCACCTTTGTACTTCCTCAAGGGCCTGTCCCACTTGGGCGTTATTTGTGCGTCATTTACTTGACCATCTATGCGTCACGACGCATGACGCGTGCGTAACGTGTGCATGGCGTGCATTATGCGCGCATGGCGCGTGGTGAGACATGGTGGCGTAGGCAGTGACGTGCAGTCACGCGCGGCGCCCCAGGATTTGGGGATTCTCAAAATCCTTGTGCGCCAACTGCGTGACACGCAAATGACGCCCAAGTGGGACAGGCCCTTCAGTTGTCATCTTTTTGAATTGAATTGAATTGAATTGAATACATTTTATTAGCCAAGTATGTATACATACCAGGAATTTGCCTTGGTACTTTGCTTGCAAGTAACAACATGATATACAGTAGAGAAATAAAATTAAACATTATAATTTAAACATGTGAAGAA
Organism: Malacoraja senta; assembly: GCA_038087875.1. Taxonomy (NCBI): domain Eukaryota; kingdom Metazoa; phylum Chordata; class Chondrichthyes; order Rajiformes; family Rajidae; genus Malacoraja; species Malacoraja senta. The sequence continues at coordinate 40,480 of JAXLNO010004731.1, forward strand.
TAAAATAAAATACCAGAATAAAAGGAGGCTGCAGATTTTTGATTATTGAGTAGAGCTGCTCGTGGAAAAAAGCAGTTTTTATGTCTGGCTGTGGAGGCTTTGATGGTCCGGAGTTGCCTTCCAGAGGGAAGTGATTCAAAGAGATTTTGGCCAAGGTGAGAGGGGTCAGAGATGATCTTACCTGCTCTCTTCATGGCCCTTGCAGTGTACAGTTCGTCATTGGGGGGAAGGTTGCAGACAACAACCTTTTTGGCTGATCGCAGCCTCCGGATTTTGTGCTTGGTGGCTGAATCAAACTAGACCATGATGGAGAAGGTGAGAACAGACTCTATGTTGGCAGTATAAGACTGGACCATCATTGCCTGTGGCCGATTGTGTTTTCTCAGCTGCCGCAGGAAGTACATCCTCTGTTGGGTCTTTTTGTCGATGGTAGCCCCCCATTTAAGGGTCTTGGAGATGATGGTTCCAAGGAACTTAAATGACTCTACAGATGTGACTGTGGTGTTGTTAATGGTGAATGGGGGGAGGGGGGGGGGAGCTCTCCTAAAGTCTACAATCACTGTCTTAAGAGCATTGAGCTCCAGGTTGTTGCGATGGCCCCAGGATGCCAGCTTGGAGCCATGTCTGTCGGCAGATTCTTCCCCATCCTGGATCAGTCCAATCAGGGTTGTGTCATCCACAAACTTGAGAAGCTTGACAGAGGAGGTGCAGCCATTGGTGTAGAGAGAGTAAAGGAGAGGAGAGAGTACGCAGCCTTGCGCTGCTCCTGTGCCGAGGGTCAGCTGGTCCGAGATGTGCTTTCTCAGCCGCACATGCTGCTTCCTGTCTGTCAGGAAGTTGGTGATCCACTGACAGAGGGGTTCAGGCACAGTCAACTGGGAGAGTTTGGAGTGTAGTAGCTCTGGCACAATAATGTTGAATGCGGAGCTTAAATCCACAGCAGAATCCTTGCATAGGTCCCCTGGCGGTCTAGGTGCTGGAGGATGAAATGCAGGCCTAGATTGACTGCATCATCCACTGATCTATTGGCCTGGTATGCAAACAATAGACAAGAGACAATAGGTGCAGGAGTACGCCATTTGGCCATTCGAGCCAGCACCGCCATTCAATGTGATCATGAATGATCATCCCCAATCAGTACCCCGTTCCTGCCTTCTCCCCATATCCCCTGACTCCGCTATCTTTAAGAGCGCTATCTAGCTCTCTCTTGAAAGTATCCAGAGAACCGGCCTCCACCACCCTCTGAGGCAGGAATTCCACAGACTCACAACTCTCTGTGTGAAAAGGTGTTTCCTCATCTCCGTTCTAAATGGCTTACACCTTATTCCTAAATTGTGGCCCCTGGTTCTGGACTCCCCTAACATGGGGAACATGTTTCCTGCCTCCAGCATGTCCAAACCTTAAATAATCTTATATGTTTCAATAAGATGCCCTCTCATCCTTCGAACAAACAATAAACCTCCTCTGCCCACCATCCTGCTAGGGAATGTGCAATCCCTGGACAATAAACTGGACGAGTTGCACGCACGGATCGAACACCATCAGGACATTAAGAACTGTGTTCTGGCGTTCACAGAGACGTGGCTGGGGTCCAGCGTACCCGACTGTGCTGTAACTCCGGAGAGTTTTTCTGTCTACTGACAAGACAGAATGATGGAATCGAGCAAGTCGAAAGGAGGGGGAGTATGCTTTATGGTTACCACTTCGTGGGCCACGGATGTCTGCATTTTCACTATACACTGCTCCCCGGTTCTGGAATAATCTGCAATTTGAGAAGGAGAATGCTAAATCGGAAGTGACAGTGATGCAGTTGAACAAAGGGGACTATGAAGACATGAGTGGGGAGCTGGCCAAAGTAGACTGGAAAGGGATCCTAGCAGGAATGATGGTGGAACAGCAATGGCAGGAATTTCTGGGCATAATCCGGAAGACGCAGGATGATTTCATTCCAAAAAGGAAGAAAGATTCTAAGGGGAGCAGGAGGCAACTGTGGCTGACAAGAGAAGTTAGGGATAGAATAAAACTAAAAGTAAAGATGTATAACACAGCAAAGTGTAGCCGTAAGCCAGAGGATTGGGAAACTTTCATGGGACAACAGAAGGAAACAAAACAGGCAATACGGGCTGAAAAGATGAAGTACGAAGGGAAGCTGGCCAGGAATATAAAGAAGGACAGTAAAAGCTTCTTTAGATATGTTAAGGGAAAAAGAGTAGTGAAGTCAAATGTGGGTCCCTTGAAGGCAGACACGGGTGAAATTATTATGGGGAACAAGGAAATGGCAGAAGAGTTGAATAGGTACTTCGAATCTGTCTTCACTTAGGAAGACACAAACAATCTCCCAGATGTACTGGAGGACAGAGGATCTAAGGGGGTAGAGGTATTGAAAGAAATTTTCATTAGGCGAGAATTAGTATTGGGTAGGCTAATGGGACTGAAGGATGATAAATCCCCTGGACCTGATGGTCTGCATCCCAGGGTCCTCAGAGGGTGGCTCTAGAAATAGAGGACGCATTGGTGATCATTTTCCAATGTTCAATAGATTCAGGATCAGTGCCTGTGGATTGGAGGATAGCTAATGTTATCCCACTTATCAAGAAAGGAACGAGAGAGTAAACGGGGAATTACAGACCAATTAGCCTGACTTCGATGGTGGGAAAGATGCTGGAGTCAATTATTAAAGAGGTAATAATGGGGCATTTGGATAGCAGTAAAAGGATTAGTCCAAGTCAACATGGATTTATGAAAGGGAAATCATGCTCGACTAATCTGGAATTTTTTGAGCATGTGACAAATAAAATGGATGAAGGGGTGCCAGCGGATGTAGTGTTTCTAGACTTTCAGAAAGCCTTTGATAAGGTCCCGCACGGGAGACTGGTGACTAAAATTAGAGCACATGGTATTGGGGGTACGGTGTTGACATGGAAAGAAAATTGGTTGGCAGACCGGAAGCAAAGAGTAGGAGTGAACGGGTCCTTTTCAGAATGGCAGGCAGTGGCGAGTGGAGTGCCGCAAGGCTCGGTGTTGGGGCCACAACTGTTTACCATATATATTTATGATTTGGAAGAGGGAATTAGGAGCAACACTAGCAAGTTTGCGGATGACACAAAACTGGGTGGCAGTGTGAACTGTGAAGAGGATGTTAGGAGGTTGCAGGGTGAACTGGACAGTTTGAGTGAGTGGGCAGATGCGTGGCAGATGCAGTATAATATAGATAAATGTGAGGTTATCCACTTTGGCGGCATAAACAAGGGGGCAGATTATTATCTCAATGGGGTTAGGTTAGGTAAGGGGGGGGTACAGCGAGACCTGGGTGTCCTTGTACACCGGTCACTGAAAGTTGGCGTGCAGATACAGCAGGCAGTGAAGAAAGCTAATGGAATGTTGGCCTTCATGACAAGAGGATTTCAGTATAGGAGTAGAGAGGTTCTTCTGCAGTTGTATAGGGCTCAGGTAAGACCACATCTGGAGTATTGTGTACATTTTTGGTCTCCTAATTTGAGGAAGGACATCCTTGTGATTGAGGCAGTGCAGCGTAGGTTCACGAGATTGATCCCTGGGATGGCGGGACTGTCATATGAGGAAAGATTGAAAAGACTAGGCTTGTATTCACTAGTTTAGAAGGATGAGGGTGGATCTTATAGAAACAAATACAATTATAAAAGGACTGGACAAGCTAGATGCAGGAAAAATGTTCCCAAAGTTGGGCGAGTCCAGAACCAGGGGCCACGGTCTTAGAATAAAGGGGAGGTCATTTAATACTGAGGTGAGAAAAAACGTTTTCACCCAGAGAGTTGTGAATTTGTGGAATTCCCTGCCACAGAGGGCAGTGGAGACCAAATCACTGGATGGATTTAAGAGAGAGTTAGATGGAGCTCTAGGGGCTAGTGGAGTCAAGGGATATGGGGAGAAGGCAGGCACGGGTTATTGATAGGGGGAGATCAGCCATGATCACAATGAATGGCGGTGCTGGCTCAAAGGGCCGAATCGCCTCCTCCTGCACCTATTTTCTATGTTTCTATGGAGCTGCTGACCATTAAAGCTAGACCTTCCTACCTCCCGCGAGAGTTCTGCTCAGTCCTCCTTACGGCTGTTTACATGCCCCCACAGGCTGATAAATCCCTAACCCTGGACGAACTGTAAAGGACTGTAAATGCCCATGTCGGGCCGGCCCGGCCCGGGGAAGAAGCGACGCCCATGTCGGGGCGGCCCGGCCCGGGGGAGGTTCGGCGCCCATGTCGGGGCGGCCCAGCCCGAAGCTGAAGACGGCACAGTACTCACGTGAGGGTGGCTGGGACGGTGTTCTGGCGGTGGTGGCCTGAGTCCGGGGTTCGGCCGCGGGCCAGCGGCTGCGTCTGCAGGACTGGTGGGCGGCAGCTTCGACCACCCCGGGCCGCGGTGTTTGAGCCGCAGGAGACATCGCCCGGGGGGTATCGCGTCAGCGCAGAGGGAGAAGAGGAGGGAAGAGACTGCAGACCTAAGACTTTTGCCTCCATCACAGTGAGGAGATGTTGGGTGGACTCACTGTGGTGGATGTTAATATGTGTTTATTGTTGTTTTATGTATGAGTTGCAATTTCGTTCAGACTTCGGTCTGAATGACAATAAAGGGCTATCTAATCTAATCTAATCTAAACGAGCTGGAGAACTCCCACCCTGAGACTGTTCTGGGAGACTTCAACAGAGCTAACATGAAGAAGATTCTCCCAAAATATTACCAACATATCACTTTTCCCACCAGGGGAGAGCAGACACAAGACCATTGTTACACCCCATTCACAGACTGCTCCAAGCCCATCCCCCGCCCTGCTTTTGGTAAGGCAGATCACTGTTCCATTCTACTGCAGCCTGCATACAGGCAGAAACTAAAACAGGAAAAAAACGGTTCCAGCGACATTTACAAATGGAACAATGAGGCTGATGAGGTCTTGCAGGACTGTTTTGACAAAACTGACTGGCAGATGTTTGAGGATGCAGCAGAAGGCAGCATCAAGGAATACACAGTCTCTGCCTTAGGCTACGTAAGCAAGTGCATCGCTAATGTTGTTCCAAAAGCCACCATCTGCACTTACCCAAATCAGAAACCCTGGGTCAGAGGGGAAATTCGTGCTAAATTCAAAGCACGGACCACTGCCTTCAACTCAGGGGACCCCAACGCCCACAAAGCAGCCGGATATGACCTCTAGAAGTCCATCAGGAAAGCCAAGACAGCCTACAGGGACAAAGTGGAATCCAATTACTACAGCTCTGACCTCAGACGCATGTGGAGTGGATTACGTTGCATCATGGATTACAATGGGAAAAACAGGAGCACTGTCCAGCCTACCGCTTTGCACCCGGTCGAGCTTAACACCTTCTATGCCCGGTTCGATGCAGACAACACAGCACCCACCATGAGTCCACAGGTGCGCAGGGGGACTACCTCACTGACCCTACAAATGGCAGATGTGAGGCAGTCCTTCAAAAAGGTCAATGACCACAAAGCTCCAGGGCCAGATGGTATTCCAGGGCGGGCTCTCAGGGCGTGCGCGGATCAACTGGCAGAGGTGTTCACCAACCTCTCCCTGAGTCAGTCTGTGATTCCCACACCTTTCAAAGCATCCATCATTGTTCCTGTTCCAAAGAAACCATTAATCTCCTGTTTAAATGACTACCGTCCTGTCGCACTGACATCAGTCATCATGAAGTGCTTCAAGCAACTAGTCAAACTCATGTCTGCTCCTCTCTCCCTGGCACCTTGGACCCTCTTCAGTTTGCGTATAAACCAAACAGGGCCACAGACGATGCCATCGCCATGGCAACTCACACTGCGCTCACCCACCTGGACAAAGGGAATACATATGTGAGAATGCTCTTAGAAACATAGAAAATAGGTGCAGGAGGAGGCCATTCGTCCCTTCGAGCCAGCACTGCCATTCATTGTGATCATGCCTGATCGTCCCCAATCAATAACCCATGCCTGCCTTCTCCCCATATCCCTTGATTCCACTAGCCCCTAGAGCTCTATATAACTCTCTCTTAAATCCATCCAGTGATTTGTCTTCCACTGCCCTCTGTGGCAGGGAATTCCACAAATTCACAACTCTCTGGGTGAAAAAGTTTTTTCTCACCTCAGTCTTAAATGTCCTCCCCTTTATTCTAAGACTGTGACCCCTGGTTCTGGACTCGCCCAACATTGGGAACATTTTTCCTGCATCTAGCTTGTACAGTCCTTTTATAATTTTATTTGTTTCTATAAGATCCCCCTCATCCTTCCAAACTCCAGTGAATACAAGCCTAGTCTTTTCAATCTTTCCTCATATGACAGTCCCGCCATCCCAGGGATCAATCTCGTGAACCTACGCTGCACTGCCTCAATCACAAGGATGTCCTTCCTCAAATTAGGAGACCAAAATTGTACACAATACTCCAGATGTGCTCTTATCAGAGCCCTATACAACTGCAGAAGAACCTCTTTACTCCTATACTGAAATCCTCTTGTTATGAAAGCCAACATTCCATTAACTTTCTTCACTGCCTGCTGTACCTGCACGCCAACTTTCAGTGCCTGGTGTACAAGGACACCCAAGTCCCGCTGCACCTCCCGCTTACCTAACCTAACCCCATTGAGATAATAATCTTCCACCTTGTTTTGGCGCCAAAGTGGATAACCTCACATTTATCTATATTATACTGCATCTGCCACACATCTGCCCACTTACTCAACCTGTCCAGGTCACCCTGTAACCTCCAAACATCCTCTTCACAGTTCACACTGCCACCCAGCTTTGTGTCATCCGCAAACTTGCTAGTGTTGCTCCTAACTCCCTCTTCCAAATCATTAATATATATGGTAAACAGTTGCGGCCCCAATACCGAGACTTGCGGCACTCCACTCGCCACTGCCTGCCATTCTGAAAAGGACCCGTTCACTCCTACTCTTTGCTTCTTGTCTGTCAACCAATTTTGTATCCATGTCAACACCCTACCGCCAATACCATGTGCTCTAATTTTAGTCACCAGTCTCCCGTGCGGGACCTTATCAAAGGCTTTCTGGAAGTCTAGATGCACTACATCCACTGGCTCCCCTTCATCCATTTTACTTGTCACATTCTCAAAAAATTCCAGAAGATAAGTCAAGCATGATTTTCCTTTTATAAATCCATGCTGACTAATCATTTTACTGCTATCCAAATGCCCCATTATTACCTCTTTAATAATTGACTCCAGCATCTTTCCCACCACCGAAGTCAGGCTAACTGGTCTGTAATCCCCCGTTTTCTTTCTCCTTCCTTTCTTGAAAAGTGGGACAACATCAGCTATCCTCCAGTCCACAGGAACTGATCCTGAATCTATTGAGCATTGGAAAATGATCGCCAATGTGTCCACTATTTCTAGAGCCACCTCCCTGAGGACCCTGGGATGCAGACCATCGGGCCCAGGGGATTTATCATCCTTCAGTCCCATTAGCCTTCCCAATACTATTTCTCGCCTAATGAAAATTTCTTTCAGTTCCTCTACCCCCTTAGATCCTCTGTCCTCCAGTACTTCTGGGAGATTGTTTTTGTGTTAATTAGTGAAGACAGATCCGAAGTACCTGTTCAACTCTTCTGCCATTTCCTTGTTCCCCATAATAATTCCACCTGTGTCTGCCTTCAAAGGACCCACATTTGACTTTGCTATTATTTTACCCTTAACATATCTAAAGAAACTTTTACTCTCCTTCTTTATATTCCTGGCCAGCTTCCCCTCGTACTTCATCTTTTCAGCCCGTATTGCCCGTTTTGTTTCCTTCTGTTGTCCTATGAAAGTTTCCCAATCCTCTGGCTTCCGGCTACTCTTTGTTGTGTTATACATCTTTTTTTTTAGTTTTATTCTATCCCTATCTTCAAAGGTTCAAAGGTTATTTATTGGTCACATACACCAATTGGTGTAGTGAAATGCTTCTTGCCAATGGAGCACATTAAAAAAAGAATGCAGACATAACAATAATAAGAGAGTTAAACAGAAAAAAACATCCCCCACAATGGTTCCCACTGTGAGAGAAGGCACAATGTCCAGTCCCCATTCCATGTCCACACATAGTAGGGCCCATTATGGCCTCCCCAGTCGCCTTTATGGAGGCCCGATGTTCCAGGCCGTTCTCGCTGGATGATGGTGCTCCGGCATCGGGAGAGTCCTCTCAGCGGCTTGGGATGCCTGGAACAGCCGCTTCCTTACAGGAGAATGCGGCTTCCGAAGCCAACAGGCCGCGCTGGATGGAGCTCCACCACTGGCGATCTCGGCGAGAGATCCCAGGCTCCCGATGTTAAAGTCAGCGCCGCCACCCGCAGCTGGCCGCTCCACAGACCCGCAGTTCCGCGATGTTCACCGGCGGTCCCAGCATACCGGAGTTCCAGCGCGGCGACCCGGGCAAGGCATCACCCGCTCCGCACCGCGATAACGCTCCAGCGCTGTGCTGCCGCCGAAGCCGAGGTTCTGGGCGGTCCCCTCAGGAAACGCCGCTCCAGGCCCGCTGGTAGGCCGTGAGGACAGGTCGAAAGTGTAGCCCGGAGAAAAGCTGCCTCTCCGACCAGGTAGGGACCCTGAAAAGTAGTTTCCCGCATCACCCCCCCCCCCACCACAACATAAAAAAGACTAGAACTCCAAAAACAAAACACTAAAACTCACTAAAAATAAAAAAAGAGTGAAGAAACGAACAGCTGCAGGCTGGGCAGCCATAACATACAGGACGGCGCCCCCTAATTTCTCTTGTCAGCCACAGTTGCCTCCTACTCCCCTGAGAATCTTTCTTCCTTTTTGGAATGAAATGATCCTGCATCTTCCGGATTATGTCCAGAAATTCCTGCCATTGCTGTTCCACCATCATTCCTGCTAGGATCCCTTTCCAGTCTACCTTGGCCAGCTCCTCCCTCATGCCTTCATAGTCCCCTTTGTTCCAGAATTGCCTTTTCTCTGGTCGGCTCCATTACAACGTGCTCTAAGAATCCATCTCGGTGGCACTCTTCATTGACTACAGCTTGGCATTCAACACTATCATTCCCTCAAAACTCGTCCCCAAGCACCTTGATCTTGGACTGGAGAACTCCATCTGCGGCTGGATATTCGACTTCCTGACGGGTATTCCCCAGGTGGTGAGAATTGGCAGCCACACCTCTTCCTCACTGATCCTCAACACAGGCGCACCACAGGGCTGTGTGCTCAGTTCACTCCTGTACTCCCTGTTCACACACGACTGTACTGCTAAGCACAGCTCCAACATCATCTTAAAGTTTGCTGATGACACGACCATCATGGGCCTCATCACAGACAATAATGAGACGGTCTATAGAGAGGAGGTAAAGGAAGTAAACAGCTGGTGCCAGGAAAATAACCTCTCTCTCAATGTCAGCAAAACTAAAGAGATGTTCGTGGACTACAGGAGACAGCAGGGGAGTGGACACCTCCCCATCCACATCGGTGATGCTGAGGTTGAAAGGGTCAGCAGCTTCAAGTTCCTCGGTGTGCACATCACCGCTCTTGGACACTGCACATGGACACAATAACTAAGAAAGCCCACCAGCGGCTCTTTTTCCTGAGAAGACTGAGGAAGTTTGGCATGAACGCCAGCATCCTCACAAACTTCTACAGTTGCACCATCGAGAGTCTGTGACGGGCTGCATCACAGTCTGGTCCGGGAACTGTTCTGCTCACAGCCACAAATCACTACAGAGAGTGGTGAAGGCGGCACAGCACATCACTGGCAACTGTCTCCTGGCCATTCAGGACATTCCCCACAGGCGGTGCCTGCTGAAGGCACACAGCATCATCAAGGACCACAGCCACCCAGCACCCAGACTGTTCTCCTTGTTACCATTAGGTAGACAATACAGGAGCATGGCTGCACGTACCACCAGGCTTAAGAACAGTTTTTATCATCATGCCATCAGGCTTCTCAACATAAACACATCATATACGTTGATTATTTTATTTATTATTGTCTTTTACATACCAATGTCACTTTTATTTTATCTTTTTTTAATCTTCATTTTATCCTTGTAATATCATTGCTGAGGTGACCCGTTGTCTTGTCAAACACATTTCATTGGACCGTTGACCCTGTGTTAACCTACATATGACAAATAAAAACTGAACTGAACTGAACTGAATTCCATAGTATAAAAGCCCAGTCGCTCCATTCTCTTAGCATATGACAGTCCCGCCATCCCAGGATTAACCTTCTGAACCTACGCTGCACTCTCTCAATAGCAAGAATGTCCTTCCTCAAATTTGGAGATGAAAACTGCACACAATCCTGGAGGTGTGGTCTCATTAGGGCCCTGTACAACTGCAGAAGGACCTCTTTGCTCCTATACTCAACTCCTCTTGTTATGAAGGCCAACATGCCATTCGCTTTCTTCACTGACTGCTGTACCTGCATGCTTACTTTCATTGACTGATGAACAAGGACCCCCAGATCCCGTTGTACTTCCCCTTTTCCCACCGATGCCATTTAGATAATAATCTGCCTTCCTGTTTTTGCTACCAAAGTGGATAACCTCACATTTATCCACATTTTACTTCGGAGTCACGTGAGTGATTACGTGAAGAAGACCCCGTTCGTGCGCATGCGCGTCATATCGTACGTTTGCATGCGAAGCACCGGACTGGCAGGCATGTCGCTGCCTGCCTGCCAGCGGTAAGTTTAAACTAAGAAGGTAAGGTTTCTGTTTCTTACCTGTATTAGATTCCGTGCAGGAACCTCTTTACGGAAGCGGGTAGCTGGTAAGTCGGGTTGCGATTTTTTTTAAACACTGGGGAATATCCCAGTTGGGTGCACTGCAGCAACGGTAGAGTTGCTGACTTGCAGTGCTAGAGACCCGGGTAGCTACGGGTACTGTTTGAATAAAAATGTAACATTTTCAGAGGACAATGTGGGATCCTCTGGAGGCTCCGTTTCAGAATGGTTAGCCCTATTGCCGCGAGGGTTCCCCTCCGGTAATAGATATAGATGCTGGTGTTCCCCGCAATGGTGGGGTAAAACCGATTGGACGGTCAGCCCTAATACCGGCAGGGTTCCCCTCCGGTAGGTAAAATTTGGAGGTTGGTTAGGAAGGTAATGGAGAGGATGCTCCATCTAGACACACTAGGGAGCTGTGTCAGCGTGGGCCTATGGGAGAGCCCACGCCAGCAGCGCCTTGGAACAGGGCTGCTTAATTTGGATTAGTCTATGGCAGCGTGGGCCTATGAGAGAGCCCGCGCCAGCAGCGCCTTGGAACAGGGCTGCTTGAAGTAGATGTCTAGTCTATGGCAGCGTGGGCCTATGGGGGTGCCCGCACCAGCAGCACCTTGAGACAGGGCTGCTTAAAGTGCATGCCTAGTCTATGGCAGTGTGGGCCTATGGGAGAGCCAGCGCCAGCAGTACCTTGTAACAGGGCTGCTTAATGTCTCCCTCTATGAGGAGGAGAGCATAGCGGGTCAGTATAAGTCTGACGGCGAGTCTATGGCAGTGCCGGCCTATGGGAGAGCCCGCGCCAGCAGCACGTTGTAACAGGGCTGCTTAATGCCTCTCTTTTTTATAGGAGGGAGCATGCCGGGTCAGTATAAATCTGACGCCGAGTCTAAGGGTATAGCCGTGGAGCATACCCCAAGGGATGAAGGGCACGTGTCCTGGCAGCAAGGTTTGCCATCCCAACACAATGCAGTGAACACCGCTCAGGACTATAAACTGCTATTCAGGTAAGACCTATTCAACAGGGAAAACCTGGAGGACGAAGTACAAGCTGTTGGACCAGTCAAGGCCAACAACGAAGCAAAGCTTGATCGTTCGGCATCAACGCATCCCATGTCTATCATCGGCTGTAAGCGGTTCACTGAAGCGGGTGGCAGCATGAAAGCGGGCCAGAGGCTCCATGTACTCTGCCAGTTCTACTCTGCAACTAAGGACCACTTACAAGTTGGTAAGATTTACACTTGATTACACAATACAGGAATGATTAAGACATAATCATCTCCTTAGAGGCATCTAACCATGTAAAACTGGACAATAATAGCATTCCAAGCAGGTTGGAATTGGACCAGAATTGTGTTTTGAGGCAGGCTCATTATTGTTGCCCAGGATTGCCTTCGAAACAGGCTTGGTATAATGATCAGAGTTGTTTTTCAACGCAGGTCCAGAATTGGGGCCAGAATTGTATTATGGCCAGGATTGTCTTGCAAGACAGGCTCGGAAATTGGGCCAGAGTTGTCATTTAAGGCAGGCACAAAATGATGACTGGCGTGGCCTGGTCAATATGGAAGATGGCTAATTAACAACAGTTTTTCATAGGGTGTTCCCATTTACAGGGATCATTGGAGATATTTGGAGTCTCAAACTATATTTAAGAAATTGGGCTCTTCTATACAGTTAAATTCAGTTGTTACCAAATAGACTTGTTGGTCATTGGGATTTACCTTTAACTATTAATTGGCCTATGAAGCTGCCCTGGGCAACAGATTGCAAGTTAATAGAAATCTGTAACAGCCTTGTGGTTAGAATCATTAAGACTAATTGTCAATATAATAGCTGTGGGAGAATTGACATCATGCTAAATGGTAAACTCTAAAGTGCCATGTAGGTCATTGTTAATACACTATTGCTGCTGCTGCTGACAAATTCATTTCACTTGCACTTTATGTGCAATATTAGGAATAAAACTGTATTATACAGTATTGTATTGTACTAGCTGAAGCTACCTAAGTCTATGAAGTACAAACAGTATGCAGCTTTGTTCCAGCAGTTGGTCAGTAAATATTACAGTTATATTGCAAAAATAATGCAAATGGCCTAACGTGGGATATTGCGAAGGTCATCTCCAGTTTGGATGTGGAGGAGATTTGCATGATTTACCAACTGCAATTATTGGTATCAACTGCTTATAGACCTTACATGCATTCTATGGGTTAAAGAGTGACTGAGCGAATATGCATATTCTGCATGCTTAATTTCAGGTTGATACACTATGATGGTGACATATGTTGGTCACACGGGTACAATCAAGTAAAAGTAAAGTATCCTGTATGGTTTTACTTAATTTCGTTTGCCACAGGTGTATCGTCAAGTACAGATCATGACAACACAGAATGGATGTTGGACCACACAGCATTTATGAATTTTGTGTTCAATGGAACATCGTATATCGATATGTTGCTGTCATGCTTATTCACAGGTTGCATAAAGATGTGGCATAACAGAGACGAAAGATACATTCTCGCTACAAGGAGGAGGAATGGTCTTTTTATATCTTCCTCCATTTTGCTTCGTCAGTCGGGTCTTCAAATAAAGTCATCAAGATCCCGCTTTAGGTTTCCTACTGTCTGATTGGCTTATGCAGCTTAAATTTCGGAATGTCGGGAATAATAAGACAACCTTATAAGAGGCTATGGCTTGGGAAATCAGCCGTTGCATGTTAAAATCAATTTATGCTCTGCAGTATCTGAATAGACTGCCCTATGGCTGGAGTTGGCACACTTATCCTTGTATGGGTTCGCTCCAGAGTGCTGAGATAGCACCAAAAAAGGGAAAAGCAGTACATTTCTTTGCAGGAAATGCGAAGTGTTGTTCATGCTAATGTTCCATTTAAAACGGTACAGATTACTGATGCCTTGGAGTTCATTTTTAATGGTCTTTTTTGACAATATTGAGTTATAGGGCCATTAACTGTGCCAACGTGCTTTCCCATCATAATTACTGCAGCAAACGGGACCCACTCTGTCGGGTTCACCCCGGATATCGAGTTTGTAAAGGATATCTTTAACACAAGTTCTCCCAGGACAAGTACAATGCAGTATGGGATATTGACATTGCGTTAACACTATTTCACAAGGGGGTTCCAGTTACATCCTTGGTTTTGGCCAGTTTTCAAAAGGTAGTTATCCTACTGGCGCTGGTTTAGCGCAACAGGTTTAGTCGCTACATATTGCGAAGGGACAGAATGATTACATCTGTAATCAAATATAATATTTTATGTTTATAATTACTTAAGCACAGCAGAAGGGGTGTCAGGTCAGAATAAGTTCAAGGCATACCCAGGGACCTTTGGCTATGTGAGGGCACACATATAAAACTATATGTCAAGGTCACCAAGAGTTTTTTCAAGACTCTGAACTTGCAATTCTTGTTAGTGCACAAATAACGTTATAAAACGTATCCGGTCACACGATTTCCAGGGATAAAACGGGGTTGATCTATGCAGGAGTAGATATTGATTCCAGATCTCACTGCACCAGGGCTGCTGCAACATCGGCAGCAAGGGTTATTGACGTTCTGTTGGATCACATCCTAACGGCTGCAGCATGGTTAAAAAAAAAAAAAAAAAAAAAAAAAAAACGAAGGGTTTTCCAAACATTTATAATAACCCAATGCCAGACCAAGGTTATTTGTCAACTCTATTTACGTTTTTATGTATCATAGTTCCACCCGGGAGGTGTTATTATTATTATTACTTCATTTACAGCATCAGCATGTTTTAAATAGATGTCATGACTGTATGCATTACGAATGTTTTTCCCTCATTCGTCAATGAAGCAGTTGTGGTTGTGTAGACTCGTTTCTCATGGCATAAAATCACAGAGCTTTGAAATCTTCACGTAGTCACTCACGTGACTCCGAAGTAAAATAGTAAGATTAAATGAGAACTTACCAGTTTGAAATATGATCTTTATTTTATGAGGAGTTACGATGAGGGACTACGTGCCCTCCGCTCCCAACCCTCATAAAAATCTTCTGGTAGTTCTAGTCTTTGCTCATCTTACTATTATGCTTCAGTCATTATTAACTGTGATTTCACACCGCTGCTTTGAAAATTGACGCGCATGCGCACAAACGGGTTCTTCATGTAGTCCCTCATCGTAACTCCTCTTAAAATAAAGATTAAACTTCAAATTGGTAAGTTCTCGTTTAATCTTACTATTAAACTGCATCTGCCATGCATCTGCCCACTCAACCAACCTGTCCAAGTCACCCTGCATTCTGATAGCATCCTCCTCACAGTTCACACTGCCACCCAGCTTTGTGTCATCTGTAAATTTGCGAATGTTACTTGTAATCCCTTCATCTAAATCATTAATATATATTGTAAATAGCTGCAGTCCCAGCACCATGTCTTGCGGTACCCCACTAGTCACTGCCTGCCATTCTGAGAGGGACTCGTTAATCCCTACTCTTTGTTTCCTGTCTGTCAACCAATTTTCTATCCATGTCAGCACTCTACCCCCAATACCATGTGCTCTAATTTTGCCCACTAATCGCCTATGTGGGAGCTTATCAAATGCTTCCTGAAAGTCCAGGTACACTACATCCACTGGCTCTCCCTTGTCCATTTTCCTAGTTTCATCCTCAAAAAATTCCAGAAGATTAGTCAAGCATAATTTCCCCTTCATAAATCCATGCTGACTTGGACCGATCCTGTTACTGCTCTCCAAATGTGCCGCTATTTCATCTTTTATGATTGACTCCAGCATCTTCCCCACCACCGATGGCTTTCTCTCTCCCGCCTTTCTTAAAAAGTGGGATAACATTAGCTGCCCTCCAATCCACAGGAACTGATCCTGAATTTATAGAACATTGGGAAATGATCACCAATGCGTCCACAATTTCTAGAGCCACTTTCTTAAGTACCGTGGGATTGACCCCTGGGGATTTATCAGCCTTCGGTCCCATCAGTCCACCCAACACCATTTCCTGCCTAATGTGGTTTTCCTTCAGTTCTGCAGGAGGTCCTGCAGAGGGGGTAGTGATATTTTTTCTGGTGGGCCAGCACAAGTCTCTCAAGGGTCCTCTTGATTAGAGAGGTCAGTGCAACAGGCATTTAGTCATTAAGACCTGTAATCCTTGGCTTTTTGGGTACAGGAACAATAGTGGGAACTTTGAAGCAGGCAGGGACAGTGCAGGTTTGCAGGGACTGATTGAAAATGTCTGTGTAGACTGGTGCAAGTTGTTCAGCGCAGAGCCTGAGGGTAGGGGGAAACATTGTCCGGTCCTGGAGATTTCTGGCTTTTCTGTCTCCTGAATAGCTTATTCCACCTCTTCAATTTCTGCACCGTTTTTGGTGTATAAATGTTCTGCTGTACCGACTTTACTTTGGAGTTGTGATCACAGCCTTTGACTGAGACACTTCTCCCCTTGTGCTTGTAGAATAAACCTACTGTTGATGGTTAATGATTCGAGTCTTTAAGTCTTATTACGGGTCGACTTTAACAGTTTGGAGGTTCCTCCGAGATCACTTGCCTAAGGTCAGGACATAGACCAGGCAACCACTTCTGTTTTGTTAAAGAAGGAACTGCAGATGCTGGAAAATCGAAGGTACACAAAAATGCTGGAGAAACTCAGCGGGTGCAGCAGCATCTATGGAGCGAAGGAAATAGGCAACGTTTCGGGCCGAAACCCTTCTTCAGACTCCGTGGATTGTCACTTTGTCGTGGTGGAGAAGCTTGTGTGGACCTGAGACCCTGAGAGCGATGCCGTCTGGAGCTATGCTCCTTGTAGGGCCACCCATGGCGGTAAGGTCGAGGGGAGGTCTCTGACAAAGAGCATTCCAAACAAGACCTCAACAGTGGAAAAGGGAGGAGGACGATGGCTGAACTTAGTGGAGTGCCTGTGCACCATTGGAGGACTATGGCTGACCTTAGATGGCTGCCTGTGCACCAATCTCCTCACATTAAACAAAGTCACGCACAGGCGGCCTGCATATAGCACCCTGGAGGGGTGAAGGAAAACACCAAATGCAAACCTCCATTGCCTTGTGGATATTACCTTATTCAGGAAAGGTGAAGAGTGGATCCAGCAGAATACGTGGAGGAGACCACCATTTGGCGGTCCAACGGGTAGGAAGGTGGACCCAGCAAAGCGTCGTGGAGCGCAATTAGGGCACAATGTTCACGTTCACTGGTGGCCATCCACTGCATTCCTAACTATGTCGTCTTGACTATGTAGCAATGTTACAACATTTTGAGATTTTAGAAATCAAGTCTGCAATTTATCCCATCAGATAAAGCATTAAAAGAATGCTTTATCTGATGATTTGACACCTAATTCACTTTCATATCTTCAGTATTAAAAAGGTTATGGCCATTTTCATACTAAGAAATTAGCATCTTGTTCCCTATTGCTTTTCCATTGACTTAACTCAAAAGCTGTGATCGAGGACAGTCAAAAACCCATAACTTTCTTAAAAATTAAGAGAACTGAATGAAATGTTCAGTTATTATAGATTGAAGCATTCTGAAACAAATATAAAACAATCTTACTTGGATGACCTGAAATTGCAGCATATAATTAGTTAATTACCTAATTGTAGCTAATTACAAAATTGGTCGTTGTGACGGAAATAGTAATAAACACCCAGACTGCTTTGAAAATTCAAAAATGTGATATTCTCAAGATCAGAACTTTAATATTATTGTATTATATGCTGTAAGTCTGTTATAGATAGGTAAATAATTTACAATTTCTAGCAAAAGACCAAGTCTTTATGGAGAAGATCAGCTGCTAGCTGGTACATTGGTATATCATAATCAGTAGCATCATCATACTCCTCAGATTGCAACCAATAAGCAACTCTGTACACCTTGTTTTTCCTCAACTTTTCATTTTTGGCATTGTAAACCACAAGTTTTTGCTCTTCAAACCACGCATGGCATCCCTTTCTGCCCACTACTTTCCCATTAAGAATATCCTGTAGATCATCACATTTGGAGTAGTCCAAATTCAGATAATCTCTGCGAATGCTGTTTAAATCAGTCTCTTTCAATTTTTTTTCTAGTTTTTTCCTCTCTTTCGTGTCCCGAGCATGCTCCTTGCCTTTCTGTCGCTTGATGATTTCTGCTCTCAATTCCTTCTCTTTTTTCTTCCGTCTGTTCCTGTCCACTCTCCCCAATTTCATTGACTTACAGAGCACCTCCTCCCTACGTTACTCCTCGAGATTATCAAGGTAATTGACTGTTTTATTCTTGCAGGCCCGCATCCTACATGACAAATAACACATGGTGGCATTGGGATATTTCTGTTTCGATGAGCTAAACATCCCCATTATCTCCTCCGCATCAATGTTGTGTGATCTTGCTGATGCAGTCTCCTCCTTCAGTTTCTCAGTTACATCAAGTTCAAAGTATTTACTATACTGCCTCTCCAACACAGTGATGACAGCTTGAAGACAGCTCCTCATCTTTGAACTGAACTGTGGATGTACTGGTAGCTCCCAAAGTTTTGTCAATGTGGCGTCAAGATGTACCTCCTCACCGAAGAAATCTTCCCTTGCCAATATCAAGTTGTCTGGATTTTCTGTGGCTTCCTTTAGAGCAGCAATCACCCCTTTAACCATTTTGATGCCATCAACATGGTTGGTCTGATTCTGGCTTGAAGTGTAGAAGCGCTTCATCCAAGGCCCAGTCACATATTTGCCAAGTAAGCCCAATATCTGAAGTTCTACTTTTGCTTCAGCCTGGGTGAAGTCATGGAGGATGGCGCTTTTCAACCCCCCACAGGATGTTCCGCTATTCAGCAGGGCAACAAAGTCATCATAATATTCTATCAGCTTGCCACTAATATGAAACAGTATGTGCAATCTGTTGCCACGGAAACGTGGGAGGACACCTCGGGGGATGTTCCTGTCATCTAAAAATGCGACAAATACTTTTGGGTCCCCTTTTCCGTTTTTGTACCAAAGTTTGCTCATCTGCAGAATGGCATTTACTGCTAGACAATCTTTCCCAAACAAGAATTGTCCTCCGGATTGTTTCTGCATTTTGAGGGCTGAGCGAACTGATGTAGCAATGGAGTCAAGAGGATGCAAGTGGCAGTAGAGCTCGTTCAAAGATTTAGCCCACTCACTACTCACAATCCTAATAGCAGCATGATTAGCTGCACACCTGTCACTCATTGTGTTTGAAATGTTGTCGATTATCGTTTGTCTGGTATCTTGAAAATTTGCTTGCTCATTAAAATAAGTATAAGTTTTACACAAATTGTCAATTGTTTCGCAAATATGTTGTGTATAGTCCTCAGCAGTCCCACCAGCCAATTCATCGACTGCTGCAGAGAGACATTTGTTTGTGGTGGTGAAATGAACACTATTAATGTGGGTCTCTTCCTGGGTGGTTGCATCAAAACCCAGTCAAACCCTTTGTTGCTAGGAGCATCTCTGCTGTTTGCAATTCAGTAATAGCTCCCAATTCTCGGGCCATAACTTCAACTGCAAGGCGTTGAGGAACATAATCCAGATGAAGTCCACTCTGCTTGTAGAACTGGTTTATCAGGATTGGAATGTTTGCTGTGGGAGTTTTGTTTACAATACAGTCAAACACATGCATCCTTATTGTTGAGGAGTAGGTTTTCTGGCCCACCTTTGCGTTGACGATACTGGCAGCCTGCAGAGTTTCATTTGTTTCTTTGAGGACAAGAATGTCAAATTCGAGGCGTCTCACATTCTCTTCCCTGTCCTTTAAATTTTCATGAACTTTTCTGTGCTGTTGAATTGAAACAGTTTTCCTCTTTTTCGTACTGCCACGAAACATCAGCAATTGTCTGTGTGCTTTTTTAAGTTTCAAAAACTCTGCCTTGGTGTTAGCAAGCTCTCGTGCAGAAGTATTATCACGTAATTTGGTTTTGAGTTCCTGAATCTTTCTGTCCTTTAAATCTATTTGGTTTTGCTTTCTCTTTAAGGCTTGATTAACATTGACTATACGTTTGGGAGTTTTCAACCATGCCCTAAGTTCACTGATCTTTGTGTGATACTTTGTTGAAAGAGCAGCCCTGGATTCGGTCACAAACTTTAGTCTTTTCTTCAATTTCTGTTTCCCCAGTGAAAGACTTAGAAATTCTCTGCTACATCTTGTTGAAACACTAGATGTCGATGGCATTGGTTCAGGTGAGGCAGCAGCTGTCGTTGGCGTTGCTAGATTCAGTGGAGGATGCAGTCTATGACTGTCATCACCCATGTCCTCAGTGTCTTGAAATATGGGCACTTGGCTTTCGGCAGATGTCAAGGATTCAGGATCTTGAGCACAAGGCAGTGGAATGTCATCTAAAGAAATGTGTTGACTGCCTTCTGGAAGTTTAAAAGTTTCATCACAAATTTCCATAAATGCTCCAAGTTCCTTGGGATTGGTGAGTTTTTTAAACTTAAGCAAAGTCCGGTAAACGAGAGCCTTCACTCTTAACTTAACAGCACCAAATGAATAGCCTTCTGCATTCGACAAAGAGAAATGTGAACTCAGCGATTTCTCTGTTTCAGGCAGACTTTTTCCAAACGAGGTATACAAGTACAAGATGTGTCCATTTTTAAGATCCCTCTTACACTTGGGCATGACAGAGAACTTCACTTTGTTGAACTCTAGCTATGCCTGTCTGGGCTTTTGGATTGACAATTTTGCATTTCTTCTTTGGAGACATCTGTTTACAATGTAAATTAAAAAAAAACACTGAACAGCATTAACAGAAACAAGTTATTATTTGCAGTTTTAGAAAAAAAGGTAGAAATGATAAAGTTAAATGCTAAAACAAATAGTAAATACTCAACAAGAAAATCATCATTCATCTAAATTCAATTACTAGATCTAAACATCTATCCATTTCTTAAGAAAAGATTAACATTTTTAAATAGCCTGTGTCCAAATAACATTCACACAATAATTCACAATATAACATGATTTTTAAATCTCATTGGCATTAATTTATAGGCCAAATGGAAGGAATTTAGTGGTTAATTCCTGTAAATTAATGGCCATTTAAATCATCTTGCGAGTGGGATTTTGTGGAACGCGACCGTTTGGAATGTTGCATTTGCGGTGAATTTGAACCCCATGATGGCAGGAAAAATACTGCCAGTTCGGATGGCCCCCAAGCCACCTTCTCGCAACTTAAAATTTTGATTAAAGGCATCTTAAGAAGCACTTTTTAATGTAAAAATAAACGGCGTACCTTGCCTTGTCCCCTATGTGAGATCCATCCCATTGTCGGCGTTCACGGCTTTAGAAAATGATTTTTAATTTACTCTAGCAATTAAATTATCCAGCGCAGTTTAAACATAAATGCAGAGAACGAATGTCGGAGCGATTTTTCTTTAGCAACTAAACAGGCTGACCAACATCGATTTGTAGAAAACGGCTCCCCCCTCAAAGGCGCCAAAGTCGCGCACACGGGCAGTGACAGAAATGCAGCACCGCTAAAGGTAAGTTTTGTAACATACCTAGACTATGTCTTGCCACTGGATACAGATAGGCCGGGACGAGAGAGTGAGGCTGAGGATTTATACAACTCTCCCTCAGTTTAATCCAAGTCAAGTGCAAGTCATGACTTCAGGACCCGTACTGCTCAACTGGGCGAAGCAAGATCACCACAGGAGCGTGTGCACCTGAGAAGAAACGCACCGCAGAAGCTCAGAGGAAACGCGCAAGGCTCGAGCCACTTCAACTTCTACTGCAGGACCCACCCAACTGTGTCCCATATGTGGGCGAGTCTTCCGGGCCCAGATCGGTCTCACCAGTCACCTCCGGACCCAAAAACAAAAACACTGAAGTCATGGCCTTCTTCGACTACAAAGGATGAACAACAACAACAACAACAACAACAACAACAACAACAAAGTTAGGACCCACTAATGGCCTGTCCCACTTATGCAATTTTTCAGGCGACTGTTTGACGACGACGTAGCCGTTTGCTGAAAAAACGGTGTCTGGAACGGCGTCTGGAACGGCGTCTGGAACGGCGTCTGGAACGGCGTCTGGAACGGCGTCTGGAACGGCGTCTGGAACGGCGTCTGGAACGGCGTCTGGAACGGCGTCTGGAATGCAAACTGTCAGAGTGTAACACACACACACATCGCTTCCTTCACCAGCCAGTTATGCAGGTGGGGGACGAGGCAATAATAATAATAATATATAATAATATATCTTTATTGTCATTGCACAGAGGTACAACAAGATTTGGAATCCAACTTCCATCCGATGTAATAACTTAATTAGCTAAAAATGTAGACACCCAGAGTAACAAGATTACAAAAACAGTAAAACAGTCTAAAGTACAAAAAGGTCTGTGCCGGGTCGATGTGCAACGTGACCATCCGAGGGAGACAGTTCATGGGGGTGGGGGGCACTCAGCAGGGCTGGTTCAGAGCAGCTATAGCTCTGGGGATGAAGCTGTTCCTAAGTCTGGAGGTGCGGGCGTAGAAGGCCTTGTAATGTTTGCTGGATGGTAGAAGTTCGAACAGACTTTTACAAGGGTGTGAGGAGTCTTTATGAATGCTGACGGCCTTCCTGAGGCACCGTGTGTAGTAGATGCCCTCCAAGGCTGGTAGCTGTGTCCCAATAATCTTCTGCGCTCTGTGGACGACGAGCTGAAGAGATCTCCTCTCCGCCTCCGTGCAGCTGAGATACCACACAGTGATGCCATACGTTAGGATGCTCTCTGTGGTGCAGCGGTAGAAGGTTGTCAGCAGCTGTTGGGGCAGACCAGTCTTTTTCAGTGTTCTCCGGAAGAACAGTCGTTGCTGTGCCTACTTGACCAGCCACTGTGTTGGTGAACCATGTGAGGTCCTCCAAAATGTGCGTGCCCAGAAGCCTGAAGCTGGACACTCTCTCCACACTGTCCCCATTGATAAAGATTGGTGCGTATTCCCCATTATGTGACCTTCTGAAGTTGATAATCAGCTCCTTGATCTTAGAGGTGTTTAGGGACAGGTTGTTATCTGAGCACCAGTCCGCCAGGTTCTGCACCTCCGCTCTGTAGTGTGTTTCATCACTGTTGGTGATCAGCCTGATCACCGTTGTGTCGTCTGCAAACTTGACAATTGTGTTGGTGGCGAATGCAGGAACACAGTCGTGTGTGAAGAGGGAGTAGAGCATGCAGTCTGAGTGAAATTCACACGGTGCAAAGCCAATGTGATACAGACACACACCACGATGAACAGGAAGGTTGGTGTAGATGATATATGCATGTGCCTTTAACACAGTGACCTCATACCTACTAACCACTCCCGATATCACAAGTATAACTACAACCTCCCCACCCACAGATCGCTCTCTAGTTCCTGTGACAGACCACGTACAGCTAGTGCAATATGTAATGCTCCAGTATTAATAAAGATAGTAAAGTAACGATGCCTTGTTATAGATTCTTTACATGGTGTCAAACCACTTACCTTGCGCCTCCTGTCTATCGGTTTATCATTTAATTTTGTCCCAGTTTTTTGTTTCCCCCGCCCTCTTATTTCTTTGTTATGGCCTCTTCTGCCCGTAAGCCTGATGTGCTCGTTTTCGATTTAGACATCGCCCTTCGATGGGATGTATTCAAACGTGACATTGAACACTATGTCACGATCGCTCATCCTGCCGCCACCGCTGATCTCAAAGCCTCTCTGCTTCTCAACTTGGCTGGTCCCGAGGCCCTGACTCGCTCTGACTTCTTCGTCTATGCTGATGGAGAATCAGCTCGGGACCCGGTATGTCTGGTGGCTAAGTTTAATGCTATTTGTGATATTCCAACAAACTGCATCTTAGAACGTTTTAAACTGTTCGCGCGGCGTCAGCTCCCTGGGGAATCTGCTGAGAACTATGTCTCTGCGCTGCGACACCTGGCCAGGCGCTGCCGCCTCCACACGTGGACCCCCGATGAGATTATCAGGGACCTTCTGGTTTACGGTCTCCGCGATGATAAGCTCAGGGCCAAACTTCTGAGCAAGCCCGATCTGACTTTCAACGGAGCGATGCACGCCACCCGCTTAGCCGAAGCTGTCACCTCGGCGGTGTCACCGGCTGAACCAATTAACTTTGCCAGCACTTCCAGTCGTCTGATGAACACGCCCCGGTCGCGGCCCCCGGGGTCGCTCGCTGCTCAAGGGGGACGTGCCACGGGGTTCGGTACTGCTCCCGGGGGAGGTGCCCGGCAAAGGTGCCCTAATTGCAACTTCACCACTCATCAATACAATGTGTGCCCTGCCTTGGGTAAAACGTGCAATGTCTGCAAGAAATTGAACCATTTCGCTGCGGCCTGTCTCTCCCGTGGGAAGCCTGTCGCTGCTCCGAGGGGCAATTTAAACAACCTTCTACAAACTGATAGTGAGCTCAGCTCCCAGTGCTATTTCGACGAACAGTCTGTTTCTGAATCCGACTCCTCTCAGGGGGAGAACAGCTTGTATACTGTGTTGGGCGCACCTGCTATGATAATGGACCCTTCTGTGCGAGTCACTGTGAACAACTCGACCTTCACTGCTAAGATTGACACGGGGGCAGTTGCGAACGTTATGTCAACATCACTCTTCAAACAGATAAGGACTAATGAGCAGATTTTTTCTCAGAACTCAACCTTGCATGCGTACGGGGGGGAGATTCTTACTCCTGTGGGCAAGGCCACGCTAAGCTGTAGGATACTAGAGACCTCTCGGCCCCTCACCTTCTATCTCCTCGATCAAAAATGCATTCCCCTGCTGGGTATCCGGGCATGCCAGGAAATGGGCCTGGTATCCTTCCACCGTGACATCCACCAGGTGCAGGCCCTCATGGACCCGCTGGCCAAATATCCCGACCGATTTGATGATGAGCTAGGCAAACTACCCTGCAGCTACAAGATTGTAGTGGACCGTAAGGTCGATCCAGTGGTCAATACAACTCACCGTGTCTCCTTCGCCATGAAGGCCAAAGTGCAGTCGACACTACACAGTATGGTAAAAATGGGCATCCTAAAGGCGGTCATCGAGCCCACCAGGTGGGTCTCTTCCATGGTTGTTGCCGCAAAAAAGGACAAGAGCGAGATACGCATCTGCATTAACCCCAAAGACCTCAACCTGGCCATTAGACGCCCGCACTACCCTATGAGAACGGTAGAAGAAGTCGCTGCACAGGTTGGTCCGGCAACGGTTTTTTCTGTCCTCGATGCCAAAAGCTCCTTCTGGCAGATACCACTGGACGAGCAGTCGTCCATTTTGACAACTTTCGCCACCCCCTTCGGAAGGTTTCGGTTTCTCCGAATGCAATTCGGAATCAATACTGCCAGCGAGGTATTCCAACAGACAATGGAGCAGCTGTTTTCAGGTGTACCATGCGCCATCATCGTTGACGACATCCTCGTTTACGGTAAGGACGTTGCCGAACACGGTGTCAACCTCCACCAGGTCCTGCACCGGGCCCGGCAAATCAACTTGAAACTGAACCCCAAGAAGTGCAGATTCCGCGTCCCGGAGGTCACCTATGTTGGACATGTATTCACCGCCAAGGGGTTAAAACCAGACCCGCAAAAAATGGCTGCGATTTCCGGGATGCCTTCTCCTACTAATGTGGCAGGCCTACAACGCTTCCTGGGCATGGTAAACTACCTGGGGAAGTTCATCCCCGACCTCAGCGAGCTCAGCGCTCCCCTGAGGGATTTGATAAAAAAGGACACGTCCTGGGCTTGTTTCCCCCACCACCAGAAAGCATTCGACATTCTTAAGTCCAAGCTAATCAGCAGCCCCACACTCAAGTTTTTTGACCTGCAGCGTCCCATTGTCCTCACCTGCGACGCCTCTCAGTTCGGACTCGGTGCCGCCTGTCTCCAGGTCCATAACGGCCTACAGTTGCCTGTCTCCTTCGCATCCCGCACCATGACCGTCACCAAACAGCACTACGCGCAGATTGAGAAGGAGCTATTGGCCGTGGTGTTTGCCTGCTCCAAATTCAGAGACTACATCCTGGGCAACACTTTTTTTTTTTTTTTTTTTTTTTTTTTTTAATTTTTATTTATTAGAAGTACATTACATTACAACCACATACATTAATACTCGTCATGGCAACACTTTTACCATTGAAACTGACCACCAGCCACTTGTCACCATTCTCAACAAGTCGATCCATGCCGCCGCGTCACGCCTGCAGCGCATGATGCTGCAGCTCCAACGCTTCACGTTCAATGTGGTTTATCATAAGGGCAAGGACATGTTCGTGGCCGACACGTTGTCTCGCGCCCCGCTAACGTCCACTGTTCGCCACCCATATGAGATGTCTGATCTAATGGTGCTCCAAATGAACATCGTCCCTTCACAGCAGATGAAGTCCCTGGTTGAACACACTACCAATGACCCTGCCCTGCAACAGCTGTCTGCCGTCATCCAGCGGGGCTGGCCCGACCGTCGTTCCGCGCTGCCGGCTGGCGCCGTGCCCTACTTCCTGATCCGTGATGAGCTCGTACTACATGACGGCGTGGTGGTGAAGGGTCACAAGGTGGTCGTGCCCGCGGCGCTGCATGACCACTATTTTCAGGTCGCTCACCGCGGTCATCCTGGGGCCGTAGCCACCGTGTCTCTCGCCCGGAGCCAGTTCTATTGGCCGGATATGGCCAAATACATCCGGGAGAGGGTCTCCTCGTGTTCCACCTGCAACAGTCTCGCCCCCCACCAGCAGCATCAGCTGCTTCTGCAGCAGCCCGCGCCCAAACTGCCCTGGATGGCGCTTGCCGTCGACATTTTCGAGTGACGAGGCAAACACTTCCTGGTTCTCGTTGACTCCTACTCCAGCTGGTTTGTGGTCGACCGGCTGCACTCCCTAACCTCTTCGGCCATCATCGACAGGTTATACCCTCATTTTGGCACTTTTGGCCCCCCGGCAATCCTGCAGTCGGACAATGGCAGCCAGTTCACGAGCTCCGAGTTTAAAGCGTTCGCTTCCAGATGGAACTTCCGCCATTTCACCAGCAGCCCGGAGTACCCGCAAAGCAACGGTCTGGCCGAGCGTGCCGTCCGCAGCGCGAAGCACCTGCTGGAACAGTGTGGTGGCATTAACTCCGATTTCCATCTGGCCCACCTCAACCTCCGCAACATTTCCCGCAACTCTGCCATGGGTTCCCCTGCTCAGCGGCTCATGTCTCGCGCTACCAGGCTCCCGCTCCCGGTTGCCCAGCGCTCCCTCATACCCTCCGTCCTCCCGCCTGCGGCGGTTCAGAAACGCATTGCCTTCAGGCACGATATCCAAAAGCATTCCCATGACAGGTCCTGCCACCCGCTGCCGTGCCTCTTCCCCGGTCAAGTTGTCCGTATGCAGACCCCTTCCGGTCACTCCAAGCTCGCTACTGCCGTCGGCTCTGCGGGGTCGCCCAGGTCCTATCTCGTCGACCATGCGGGAGCCATTTACCGACGGTCCCGCCAGCACCTTCGGCTCGTCAACGAGCCGCGTCCTCCTGCCGCGGATCCCTTTGCTCCCCCACTGCCGGCTTCGCGTCCGGGCGTTAATCTGCCCGTCCTTCCTAACATGCAACGGTCTACACCACCTCAACTCCTTCCATCCCACCCTGCTCCGACTAGTCCTCGCTCGCCTGCCCGCGCTCTGCCCGCTCCTGATCCCGCATCACCTCCGTTTTCGGTGCCGCGGTCTCCTCCGTCTCCTCCCGTTTCCCCCTTTCAGGTTCGTCTGCCCCGATCGGTGCCTCTTCTTCCTGCCGGAAGGGAGGATGGCGAGATGCGAACCCGGTCGGGACGTCTTGTCAAACCGCCTGTCCGCTATGGTGATTTTGTTTAACTGTCCTAGCGCATGAGCCGTGGTCGCCCTGTCACCATTGTATTTGCCTGTCGTTTCGAAGGGGAAGGATGTAGATGATATATGCATGTGCCTTTAACACAGTGACCTCATACCTACTAACCACTCCCCATATCACAAGTATAACTACAACCTCCCCACCCACAGATCGCTCTCTAGTTCCTGTGACAGACCACGTACAGCTAGTGCAATATGTAATGCTCCAGTATGAATAAAGATAGTAAAGTAACGATGCCTCGTTATAGATTCTTTACAGTTGGCGCTGTAATTAAGATGGTGAAAGTACAGTATACTGGAAGGGTCACTTAAGTCCTTTAAAAGAAGGGGGAGAAGGAGGGAGAAGGGGGAGACGGGGCGGGGAGAAGTATGGGGCCAACTTTTTTTTTTTATTTTATTTTTTTTAATTTTTATTTATTAGAAGTACATTACATTACAACCACATACATTAATACTCGTCATTTATATCATCTTACAATTAATGTACTCCCTTTATTTATTTTTTTACACTAGAGAAAGAAAAGATTGAAAGAGAGAAGAAAGTGAAGGAAAAAGTGCAAGTGTAGAAAAGTGTAGAAAATGTAACAACAAAAAGAAAAAGAGTTAAGAAATAGGCCCTAAGAAAAGAAAAGAGAAAGAGAAAAAAAAGAGAAACAAATGTTTTTTTTTTTTGAGCATCACGTAAATAGGACATACCAACTCTTCAACTATCATCCCCCCTTACCCGACCTCAATTTTTTATTTTTTTTTAAAGTACTTTTGCACCCTATGTTTGTAATAATTCTATAAATGCAGACCACGTCAGATGGAAGTGATCTGGTTTACCTGCTAGGAGGAGTCTTATCTCTTCAAGGTGTAATGTTTCAAACATATTTGAAATCCACATATTTATAGTTGGTATTGGAGCCTTCTTCCAAAATTTTAGAATTAGCTTTTTTCCAGTTATTAACCCATAATCCATTAATTTCTTTTGAAACACATTTAATTCTGGATCATCTTCCGTTATTCCGAAGATAATCCATTCTGCTTTGGGTATCAGTCTTGTTTTAAATAACTTTGTAAAGATTTCAAAAATTTCATTCCAAAATTTTTGAATTTTTGTACAGAAGACAAATGAGTGCGCTATAGTTGCTTCTTGGGATTGACATTTATCACAAATAGATGATACGTTTGGGAAAATTTTATGAATTTTAGTTTTCGAATAATATAATCTATGTAAAATTTTAAATTGTATTAAAGTGTGTCTTACATTAATCGAGCATTTATGCACTTTTAATAAGTATTCATTCCAACTTTCCTTTGAAATTTTAATAGCTAACTCTTGTTCCCAGTCTCTTCTGATACCCTCCGTAGATGGTATTTGTGCATTTAAGATAATATTGTACAAATATGATATTAAGTTTGCTGATTCCGCTTTTATCTGCATTGCCTCGTCCAGTACATCTGCTGGGTTATTATGATGATCTTTTATATATTTTTTCAAATAGTCGCATATTTGAAAGTATTTAAAATATTGATTATTTCCGAGTTTATATTTTATTTGTAATTGTTGAAATGAAAGTAATTTTCCAGTTTCATACAAGTCACCAAGCGTTTTAATTCCTAGTCTATCCCATTGTGTATAAGCTTTATCTATAATAGAAGGACTAAACGAAGGGTTATTGACTATAGGTAATAAAAGTGATAAGTTTCTTAATTTTAAATTTTGTTTTATTTGTTTCCAAATACGGATTGTACTATGAATAATTGGGTTCTTATTATAGTTTATGTTATTCAATTTCATTGGAGAGAGGAGGATCGCTCCAATGTTTCTAGAGGAGCAATCCTCTTTCTCCATTACAATCCAGTCTACTTGCTGGGCGGAGTTATCCATCAGTTGAATCATGTTTTTAATATTTACTGACCAATAATAATACATAAAATTAGGTAGTGCTAGACCCCCCAATACTTTAGATTTATTCAGATGGGTTTTTTGTATTCTATGTGATTTATAGTCCCATATAAAATTAGTGATATCTGAGTCGAGTTTTTTAAAAAACTTCTTAGGTAAGTATATAGGAATTGATTGAAATAGGTATAAAATTTGTGGTAAAAAGATCATTTTTATTGCGTTTATTAGGCCTATTAAAGACATCGGAAGCGTTTTCCAGAATTTAATTAATGTATTCAGTTTATTAAGTAGGGGGTCAAAATTTGCCCTGAACATACCTTGATATGCTCTGGTAATTTCGATTCCCAAATATTTAAATTTTTCTGTAGCTATTTTAAAAGGGAATTTTAAAAGATGTGTTGAATCTTTCGGTTTTATTGACATAATTTCACTTTTATTCCAATTTATTCTATATCCAGAAAAAGATCCGAAGTCTTCAATTAAATTTAATATATTTGGTATAGTGATTTGAGGTTTTGTAATATACAATAATATATCATCCGCGTATAAAGATATTTTATTATATGAGTCTTTAGTATTATATCCATGAATATCAGGGTGTATTCTAATTTTTTCTGCTAGCGGTTCAATAATGAGAGCAAACAGCTGTGGTGATAATGAGCATCCTTGTCTATTTCCCCTTGATAGTTGAAATTTCGAGGATAATATGTTATTAGTAAGTATTCTAGCTGTAGGTTTGTTATATAGTAACTTAATCCATAAAATAAAATTCTCTCCCAGTTGAAATTTTTGTAATACTTTATCCATATAATTCCATTCTACTTGATCAAATGCTTTTTCAGCATCCAGCGAAATAATTGATAATTCTTGATCTTCAGATTTGTGTGAGTGCATTATGTTGAGTAGACGTCTCATATTATTAGAGGAGTATCTCTTAGGGATAAACCCTGTCTGATCTGGGTTTATTAATTTACTAATGTATTTACTTAATCTTCTGGCTAATGTTTTCGCTAATATTTTTTGATCTGTGTTTAACAATGCTATAGCTCTATATGAGCCAGGTTCTTCTAAATCCTTATTTTTCTTAGGTATTAATGTAATCGTTGATTCCGCTAATGTATCAGGTAGTATTCGTTTTTTACAAAGTGTATTGGTACATTTTTTGTAATCTTGGTATTATTTTATCATAAAAGCTTTTATAAAATTCATTAGTAAATCCATCAGGGCCTGGTGTTTTTCCATTTTTTAGTGAGTTTATTGTATCTTCTAATTCCTTAATTGAGATTTGTGCACCCAGTTCCTCTTGTTCCTTCAGCTCTAACTTTGGAAGATTACAGGTATCCAAGAACTTTGTGATATTATTGGAATCAATTATCGTTTTAGATGTATACAAATTCTCGTAAAATTGCGCAAATCTTTTATTAATATCCTTCGGTGTTGTTAATAATTCCCCTTTATCTGATTTGATCTTTGGTATAGTATGTTCCTTTTCTCGTTTTTTTAGCTGGCGAGCCAAAAGTTTATGCGGTTTATCCCCAAATTCAAAGTGCTCTTGTTTTGTAATTTGAAAAAGTCTTATAAGTTTGGCAGATAATAATTTATTTAATTTAAATTTTAAAATTATTATTTTATTATGTTTATCTATTGATGGATCTTTAGCATTATCTATATCCATTTGTCTAATAAGTTCTTCTAACTGTCTTTGTTCATTCTTATTCTTTTTATTTTGAAAAGCTTGATATGAAATTATAATACCCCTAATGTATGCTTTAAAAGATTCCCAAAGTAAAGTAGGCGATATATCTGAAGTATCATTTGTTTGAAAAAAAACCTCCATTTGTTCTTTTAAATATATACTCGCTTGTGGATCTTTTAAAATTTGAGAGTTAAATCTCCAGAATGAATTATTCTTAGACAATCCTTCCAGTTTTAAAAAGAAAGTTAGTGGAGAATGGTCTGAAATTGAATTTGTATGATATATTGCATTAGATGTTTGGGGAATTAATTTTGTATCCAGCAGAAAGTAGTCTATACGTGAGTATGTCTTATGTACCATTGAGTAAAACGAATATTCCCTGCCAGTTGGATTCACAATTCTCCAAACATCTGCTATATTAGTGTTATTTATGTAGGTATTGAGGAGTTCCCCAGTTTTCGATTTCATATTCCCTCTCTGTTTTTGACTTGATTTATCTAAGTACGGATCTAAAACACAGTTAAAGTCTCCGCCTATTATAACATTTTGATAGTTTGACTCTGCAATTATATTGAAGATTTTATTGAAAAAGTGTGGGTTATCAAAGTTAGGGGCATATATATTTACCAAAGTAAGTGGAGTGTCATGGATTTCTCCATTAACTATTAGGTATCTCCCTTCTATATCTGTTATAATATTCTTTGCTTTAAATGGTATACCTTTTCTTATGATAATTGACGTGCCTCTAGATTTTGAAGTGAATGAAGAGTGGTATGTTTGACCTATCCATTTCGCCCTCAGCCTAACTTGGTCCTGAGGTTTTAGGTGTGTTTCTTGTAGGAAGGGAATGTCAGAATTATGCATTTTTAGCTGAGCTAATATCTTACCCCTTTTGATAGGTTCGTTAATACCTCTTATATTCCAACTACAAAATGAGATTCCTCCTAGGTTCTTTTGTGTGGTGTCATGCATTTTGAATAATTATAGTACCTTTGAATCTTGTGGTGCGTCCATATCCCAGGTCTTTAGGTATTGGGGGAGTTTTTGAATTATTAACTTTTGTTGGTATGTCCATATTATTCTTATCACTAAACACAAAACACAAACAAGTGATTTTATGTGATAAAAAAAAAACTAAAAAAGTGAGGCTACAGTGTCTATAGTCGGCACTGTAGCGAGTGACCCACCTGTAGGTGGGAAAAAACCTTATTTTGACTTCCATTGCGATGTTGCTCAACTCGCTCCGCTCTCTTAGTTAATCATAACATATTAAAATATTAAAACGAGGCCTCACATTCAGATATATAATACAATTTTACCCTGATATTTCCTTATAACATATATATATATCAGAGTTTAATTATTAAACCAATATTTTTGATTTCAATAAGAATCAGCTGTTGGTTGAAGGGGTTAACGAGACGTGCTCCTGGACATAAGCCAGGAGCTCGTTTCTCATCCCCTCCTCCCGCTTATAGACAAGGTTACAATTTATTAAAAATTCATATTAGTATGTTAGTTCATTATTTTTTTGTTTTTTTTGTTAGTATTCTAATCTAACCTGCATAACTTTTAAAGTTGTTAATAGGATAAGTTCTTACAATTGGTTATAACATTTTAATCAATAAGCAATTATTTTCTAATTCATATCCAGCTATAAAGTTGATTACACGTTTTGAACAGAAAATGTCCTTGCTTCAACATTCCAGAGATAACAATGTAACTATCCCCAGACAAAACATAGCTGAGAATTATTCGGATCTGCCAAAGCTCCCTTTTATTTCTGTTTTTCAACAATTGTTTGGGCATATTTGAAAGCGTCTTCAGGCTTAACAAATGACTTTTCAAGACCATTAAAAGAAATACGCATTTTCGCGGGATAAAAAACCCCAAATCTGACCCCTTCTCTCCCTCTTAAAAGATCTTTAACCTTATCAAATTTATTTCTTTTTTGCACAATTTCATGTGGGTAGTCCCTGAATATCTTAATAGTGTCTTTGTCCAGCCGTAATTGTACACCATATTTGATTTTAGTCATAACGTATTCCAGTTCTGCAGTATCTCGAAATTTCACTATAATATGTCGTGGATAAGCTTTTGCCGCATCAAATCTTTTTCCAAATCTTGGGACACGATGAGCCACTTCGATTTTCGGTTCCTTGGGAAGATTCAACAGTTGTTTCAACAAGCCCATGGCAAATTCACATACCTGTTCCCCTTCTGCCCCCTCTGAAACACCAAGAATTCTCAAATTCTGGCGTCTAGAACGAGCTTCCAGGTCCAGGCATTTGAATGAGACTTTCTCTAATTGAGTCCCCATTTGTAGTGATGCTTGTTCGTTTTCTCGCCTCATTTGCTCATGTTCTTGCCTCAATTTCGCCATGTCTTCAACCAGTCGAGCCGTATTTTTCTCCATTTCCGTAATTGTCTGCATACTTGCAGCTACTGTTTCAAGTACAGCCGTGAACTTATCCGTAGTAATTACATCCATCTTATCCATTTTCTCTGATAGTCCATCTTTCACCTCATCAATTCGTTTATTCATAATGTCCAGTAAATCCGTCATATTCTTCTGGTTACCAGCATTTAAATCCTTCATCATCTTCTCCATTCCTTCCATCATTTTTACCAAATTTTCCTTCATTTCCTTCTTATCTTCCACCCTATTATCCGAGATCTCATCTTTCAAATTTTTCATTGATTTCTTCAAATCATCAAAGTCTTTCTTAGACATTTCTGCAGCCACTTCAGAGACTTCAGAGGTAACTTCTGTTTCGAACTTTTTCGACAGCTTATTCACAGCTCTCTGAGGGCTCACAGCTGGAGTCAAAATACTCATTTAAAGGGCTTCAAACCACCGTTTAAAACATCGCGTTTAACGATGACGTCATCAGCGCGGTAACCAGAAGCTCCGGTAAGGTTTTTAAAAACAATCCCGATTTTCGGACCCGTTTTACACGATAAATCGTGAAGTTTTTCGGGAGAGGAGCTGGGTGCACGTCTGTTAGTCTAACATGACGCCACCGGGGCCAACTTTTAAGAAGCCAGAGATACACGGCTGTGAAGCTCGGCGGACATTAGCATTAGCGGTCGGTTATCTTTGGTTCTGAAAACTACTGTTTACGTTTTGTTATCCCAATGAGCCAATGAAATTCATAGGTCAGCACCGGCTACAACCTACGACAAGCTACGACCTATTGGTGACCCACTAGGACCTCCTGGCGACCCACCTACGGCACGAGAATTCTCGCTACTCTCCATGGCAGCTTCATTCTGGTTGCCGCAAATTTGTCAACATGTTGAAAAATTCACGGCGACCAGAATGAAGCCACGACTAGTTCTGAGAATGCGGGAAATACTCACGACCATGAAGGCGACTCCCCGGCAACCACCCGCGAACATGTGGTGACCGCACAGTCTCCTGTAGTTGCCTAAAAAGTCACCTAAATGGGACAGGCCCATAAGATTAAAGTTAAAGGCCTGTCACACGAGTCTGGCGGTGATACAGGAAGTATCTACCGCTCGTGGACCGCCAGGACCGCGGGTTCGGTCAAACGCACACTGCCGAGGCCGTGCGGCGTTGGTCCCAACACCGCACGGTGCTCACAAAAAATCAACATTGTCTAAAAATAATTTCTTACCGCACAGCCGCCGCCAGTGAGGCACGAGTGCGGCACAGTCACCACCACAGCCGCCGCCAGTGCGGCACGAGCGCCGTGAGTCGAACTCTCACCGCCACAGCCGCCGCCAGTGCGGCACGAGCGCTGTGAGTCGAACTCTCACCGCCACAGCTGCTGCCAGTGAGGCACGTGTGCGGCACGGCCGCCGCCACA
The DNA here is from genome assembly GCA_038087875.1 of Malacoraja senta. Taxonomy (NCBI): domain Eukaryota; kingdom Metazoa; phylum Chordata; class Chondrichthyes; order Rajiformes; family Rajidae; genus Malacoraja; species Malacoraja senta. The sequence goes on from JAXLNO010004731.1 coordinate 75,385, forward strand.
GCCCCGCGATCCGAAAGACATCATCGCGTAGCGCGTTGCGTTGCGCGATGACATCATCACCCGACGCCGCAAGCTCGTGTAACCGGCCGTACAGAGATCACTCGGCCCCCGCGCAGCATCCATGCGGCGCTCTCGTGGTTGCCGTGCGGTCCCCTCTTCAGGCGACGCCGCGCTTCACCGCCAATGACCGCAAACCCATGGGACAGAGCCTTTATTTAGTCTTGAAGATGTGAATAAGAAGCAGTGAGATGTTTTTTGTTTCCTTCTGTGAATTGAGTAATTGATTGATCAAATGTTTTAATTTTGAGTGGCAACATAATTCAGATTGCTACAGTTTCAGAACTTATTTTGATATCATGTTTAGGAGAGAACAAGGATCAACTTCAATTTGTGGGGAAATTATTAGTAGAAATGTACTAGACGAGAGACAGCATCTCTTGCTTGCCTGTCTACGGTTCTCTTTCAGATTTCAAAAGATAATTTTTTTAATGGTTTTTCAATGACATTATACCATTTATAATGGTGCAAGAGCATGGACTATATACATTTGTATACAGCTGTACTTCATCTGCCAAACCATTAACCCCGGCAAGGCTGATACAGTTCAGTCCTCCACCCATTCGAATCCCTGAGGCCATTATATGCGCTGTTAGATGGATATCATTGAGTTAACCCCTTGCGTGGGATGTACATTGGCTTGCAAAAGTTTTCATACCCCTTGAACTTTTTCACATTTTGTCACGTTACAACCACAAACGTAAATATATTTTATTGGGATTTTATGTGATAGACCAACACAAAGTGATGCATAATTGTGAAGTGGAAGGAAAATGAAACATGGTTTTCAAATTTTTTTACAAATAAAAAACTGAAAAGTGTGGCGTGCAAAAGTATTCAGCCCCCCTGAGTCAATACTTTGTAGAACCACCTTTCGCTGCAATTACAGCTACAAGTCTTTTGGGGTATGTCTCTACCAGCTTTGCACATCTAGAGACTGAAATTTCTGCCCATTCTTCTTTGCAAAATAACTCAAGCTCAGTCAGATTGGATGGAGAGCGTCTCTGAACAGCAATTTTCAAGTCTTGCCAGAGATTCTCAATTGGATTTAGGTCTGGACTTTGACTGGGCCATTCTAACACATGAATATGCTTTGATCTAAACCATTCCATTGTAGCTCTGGCTGTATGTTTAGGGTCGTTGCCCTGCTGGAAGGTGAACCTCCGCCCCAGTGTCAAGTCTTTTGCAGACTCTAACAGGTTTTCTTCCAAGATTGCCCTGTATTTGGCTCCATCCATCTTCCCATCAACTCTGACCAGCTTCCCTGTCCCTGATGAAGAAAAGCATCCCCACAGCATGATGCTGCCACCACCATGTTTCACAGTGGGGATGGTGTGTTCAGGGTGATGTGCAGTGTTAGTTTTCCGCCACACATAGCGTTTTGCATTTAGGCCAAAAACTTCAAATTTGGTCTCATCTGACCAGAGCACCTTCCTCCACATGTTTGCTGTGTCCCCCACATGGCTTGTGGCAAACTGCAAACGGGACTTCTTATGGCTTTTTTTCAACAATGGCTTTCTTCTTGCCACTCTTCCATAAAGGCCCGATTTGTGGAGTGCACGACTAATAGTTGTCCTGTGGACAGATTCTCCCACCTGAGCTGTGGATATCTGCAGCTCCTCCAGAGTTACCATGGGCCTCTTTGCTGCTTCTCTGATCAATGCTCTCCTTGCCCGGCCTGTCACTTTAGGTGGACGGCCATGTCTTGGTAGGTTTGCAGTTGCGCCATACTCTTTCCATTTTCGGATGATGGATTGAACAGTGCTCCGTGAGATGTTCAAAGCTTGGGATTTTTTTTATAACCTTACCCTGCTTTAAACTTCTCCACAACTTTATCCCTGACCTGTCTGGTGTGTTCCTTGGGCTTCATGATGCTGTTTGTTCACTAATGTTCTCTAACAAACCTCTGAGGCCTTCACAGAACAGCTGTATTTATACTGAGATTAGATTACACACAAGTGGACTCTATTTATTAATTAGGTGACTTCTGAAGGCAATTGGTTGCACTGGATTTTATTTAGGGGTATCAGAGTAAAGGGGCCTGAATACTTTTGCACGCCACACTTTTCAGTTTTTTATTTGTAAAAAAATTTGAAAACTATGTATCATTTTCCTTCCACTTCACAATTATGCGCCACTTTGTGTTGGTCTATCACATAAAATCCCAATAAAATACATTTACGTTTGTGGTTGTAACGTGACAAAATGTGGAAAAGTTCAAGGGGTATGAATACTTTTGCAAGCCACTGTAAGTATGTATTTGTCATCATTGACGTTGTCTCTCAATGGGTAGAGGCATTTCCTACAGGAAAAATTAAGCTACTTAAGTCACTAAACTTCTTCTGATGGAAGTCATTCCCGATTTGGAATCCCTCTCCTGCTCTCCAGCAACAATGGTTCACATTTTATAGGAACAATCATTAAGAAAATGTGACTTCACAACGACTAGCGTTTCCACTGCAGCCGAAGAGGATTCTCCTAAACTTCTACAGGTGCACGGTAGAGAGCATTCTGACTGGTTGCATCGTGGCCTGGTTCGGCAACTTGAACGTCCAGGAGTGGAAAAGACTGCAGAAAGTTGTGACCACTGCCCAGTCCATTACCGGCTTTGACCTCCCCACCATCGAAGGGATCTATCGTAGTCGCTGCCTCAAAAAGGCAGCCAAAATCATCAAAGACCCACACCATCCTGGTCACACACTCATTTCACAATTGCCATCAGGAAGAAGGTAAAGAAAAGCCTGAAAACTGTAATGTCCAGGTTCAGGAACAGCTTCTTCCCTACAGCCATCAGGCTATTAAACACAACAACGAATAAGCTCTGATCACTGAACTGCAAAAGACTACATTATTATTGCACTATATTTATTATTTATCGATTTTTTTTTTCTCTTCCCCCATTATGTACTATGTTTGCATATTCACATATTCTGTTGTGCTGCAGCAAGTAAGAATTACATTGTCCCATCTGGGACATATGACAATAAAACATGCTTGACTTGACCCTCAGTCTGCGGGACTTGTCGAACGGTATAATGGAAGGCTCAACTTGCATAAATATGTGCAGAAACTGGTCTGAAATGGGTCAATGTCATGCACTTAGTCTTAATGACCAGGCATTCCTCTACTAATAGAATGACCAGTCTGTCTCCTCATGAGGTTGTGTTGGGCTGCCCACAGCGCCTTCCCTTTTCGGCACCTTCTAGATGAAACAAATGGACATTCACCAGAGGAATGAGGATATGCTCAGCTACTGTATTGCTCTAACCAGATGCATTTCCAGCTGTCATTCACAGGTAAAAGAGGCACAGTTTGACCCAGCAGATGGGAAGTGTCACTCTTTGTAACCTGGCAATTTTGTTGAGGCTTCCAAGAAGACGTGCACCCCTGGTTTGAGGGACCCTTCCAAGTTCATTTGACTACAAACACAGCGTTCAAAGTCAAAGAACATCCTACGTGGGTCAACACGTCACACTGAAAATAAAAAGGCCACACCACAGCAATAAGACAACCGCATGGAGGAAACCTTGTCTCCGAGGAAGATTGACTTTGTGGACTCTTGCCATTGTGGTGTTGTCCTAAAGGACAAAAAGGAGGGAGTGTAGAAGTCTCAAAAGCTGTTAAAGGTGTACAATTCATTAATACATTAAACTAAGCTGCCAGTTAGTATCTGTTATTTAACATATTCATTTCCCTCACCTTTGAACGCTGCTGCTTGTGGAGTTCAGAAGACAGTAGCTAGTATTTGCTATTTAACATACTCACTGTTATTCCCATTATACCTCCAATACATGCATACTTGCCATTAGCACATTTGTAGTCACTACCTTTGTATTCTGCTGAGTGCAAAGTTCAGAGGACGCCAGCTCGTATCAGTTGTCAACAAATTCATTATCCTTACATTGACACATGTGGCACTCAGAAGCCACCAGCTGGTCTTCATTGTCATTATCTTTGTATCCTGTTTCATGCAGAACTGAGAAGTGGCAATCTAGTGTCAGTTATGAACATATTAAGCATCCTTATTTACCTTTGTACTCTGGTGCTCTGCGGAACCAAGGAGTCGTGACTTTTGTATAATGTAAGAGTAAAGTATAGATCCTGTAATTAACACGTCGATCTACCTCACCTTTGTACTTCCTCAGTTGTCATATTTTTGGTGTATAAATGTCCTGCTGTACAAACTTTACTTTGGAGTTGTGATCACAGCCTTTGACTGAGACACTTCTCCCCTTGTGCAAGTAAAATAAACCTACTGTTGATGGTTAATGATTTGAGTCCTTATATTAAGGGGTTGCGACTTGGACAATGTGAGGCATTAGAATCAGCTGGGATTTATCGCTCTTCTGGCGTTGTCTTACCCGCTGACCCTGGATGCATGTATACATGGCAGAGCTTTAGTTTTTAGTTTAGTTTAGAGATACAGCATGGAAACAGACCCGACAGCCCACTGAAGCTTTTTGTGTCTATCCTTAAGAAACATTTGTACAGGTACATGGATAGGATAGGTTCAGAGTGATTTGGGCCAAACACAGGCAGATGGGACTAGTTAGTTGGCGTGGGCATGTTGGTCCAATGGACCTGTTTCCACACTGTATGTCTGTGCGACAACACCAACCATGATCACCAACACTCTATCCAACACTCTAGGGACAATTTATAGAAGTCAAATTAATCTACAAACATGCACGTCTTTGGAAAATATGGGAGGAAACTAGAGCATCCACAGGAAACCTATGCAGTCACAGGGAAAAGGTACAAACTCTGTACAGGCAGCACCTGCAGTCAGGATAATATCATGGTCCCTGGTACTGTTGGGCAGCAACTCTACCGCTGTGCCACTGTGCCAACTGACTAACACGGCTGTGGTAACACAGGACCAGGAGGCAGAACCTCGCAGAATAGGCGAGAGGAGGGACAACCTGGTCATTCTTCCCACTGATCGGTGGGAAGGTGCACCCCTCAATTTAATTATCCTTGTTCCTGACCTCCTCTTTCTCATTCCACTTCCTCTTCCTTATATTTTTCTCCCTCTGGGATAGAGTGCTGGAGCTCAATGGAATATAGAGGAATTAAGTTGGTTGCTCTGGAAATCTGGGATCCTGTCTGAACTTTCCTGGAGTGCAGGAATCTGCCTGTTCACTCTTCCCGGTCGGTGTGGGGGATCTACAACAATCTGGGAAATTCTGAGGCCACCTAATTCTACTGGCAGTAAATCCTGCAACTCTGCTAAATTTCCAGCAGGGGGAGATGTTTCTCTTTGATAGTTTGCAGTATTAAAAGTTTCACAAGGATTAAGATGGCAATTACAATACTCGTAAGTGTTAATACATCAGAAGCAATTGAAATTTTCTCCGTTCTTCATTCATATATTGTTCTTTTTTTATTTATGGATCTTTTGTCACTGCCCATTCAACTCCTTCACACAGACTTGTGCTCAAAAAGGACTTTATTTAGACATGATCAACACATTCAATTAAAGCAAGGCATGAGGAAAGTTTGCAAACTATGAGTCATTGCTTTTGTAGTTCAGTCTTTAAATTAAATCATTTAGATTCATTTTGCTGTAAGAACATAAGAAACATAACTTGTCTCTTTGTGCCTGCTCAGCCATTCAATAAGATCTCGGATGATTCTGTGCCTCAACATGAGAGCACCGAACAGGACAGCACAGAAGCAGGCCATTCAGCCCACAACATCCATGCCGAACAAAACGCCAAGATAAACTAATCTTCTCTTCCCCACGTGATCCTTATCACACCATACCCTGCATATTCATGTACCTATCTGAAAGGCTCTTCAATGCAGCAAATGCTACTTCCCCCACACTGATATCATATCCTTCAATATCCCTAAATACATTGACTTGTCTTCTCAGCAACTAAGAACCCAAAGCCCTTTTCGCAGATGAATTCCAATAATTCCCTTTGATTAGTACAGGTGTCAGGGGTTATGGGGAGAAGGCAGGAGAATGGGGTTAGGAGGGAGAGATAGATCAGCCATGAATAAATGGCAGAATAGACAATGGGGCTAATAGCCAAATTCTTCTCCAATCACTTATGACCTTATGAATTCCTACAATTCACCACACGTTTGGTGGATGACCTAATCTGGGCCCAGCACATAGAGATTATCCCAAAGAAGGCGCATCAGATATTTGGCATGTCACCAAATACTTTAAGTTCCACAGATGCATTGTGAAGGTATACTGACCAGTTGCATCATGGCCTCCTGTAGAAATTCCAATGCACAGGACTGCAAGAGACTGCAGCCAGGTCATGCGCACAGCCCAGCCCTTCATCGAAAGCATAGAAACATAGAAACATAGAAATTAGGTGCAGGAGTAGGCCATTCGGCCCTTCGAGCCTGCACCGCCATTCAATATGATCATGGCTGATCATCCAACTCAGTATCCCGTACCTGCCTTCACTCCATACCCTCTGATCCCTTTAGCCACAAGGGCCACATCTAGCTCCCTCTTAAATATAGCCAATGAACTGGCCTCGACTACCCTCTGTGGCAGAGAGTTCCAGAGATTCACCACTCTCTGTGTGAAAAAAGTTCTTCTCATCTTGGTTTTAAAGTATTTCCCCCTTATCCTTAAGCTATGACCCCTTGTCCTGGACTTCCCCAACATCGGGAGCAATCTTCCTGCATCTAGCCTGTCCAACCCCTTAAGAATTTTGTAAGTTTCTATAAGATCCCCTCTCAATCTCCAAAATTCTAGAGAGTATAAACCAAGTCTATCCAGTCTTTCTTCATAAGACAGTCCTGACATCCCAGGAATCAGTCTGGTGAACCTTCTCTGCACTCCCTCTATGGCAATAATGTCCTTCCTCAGATTTGGAGACCAAAACTGTACGCAATACTCCAGGTGTGGTCTCACCAAGACCCTGTACAACTGCAGTAGAACCTCCCTGCTCCTATACTCAAATCCTTTTGCTATGAAAGCTAACATACCATTCGCTTTCTTCACTGCCTGCTGCACCTGCATGCCTACTTTCAATGACTGGTGTACCATGACACCCAGGTCTCGCTGCATCTCCCCTTTTCCTAGTCGGCCACCATTTAGAAAATAGTCTGCTTTCCTGTTTTTGCCACCAAAATGGATAACCTCACATTTATCCACATTATACTGCATCTGCCAAACATTTGCCCACTCACCCAGCCTATCCAAGTCACCTTGCAGTCTCCTAGCATCCTCCTCACAGCTAACACTGCCCCCCAGCTTAGTGTCATCCGCAAACTTGGAGATATTGCCTTCAATTCCCTCATCCAGGTCATTAATATATATTGTAAATAGCTGGGGTCCCAGCACTGAGCCTTGCGGTACCACACTAGTCACTGCCTGCCATTGTGAAAAGGACCCGTTTACTCCTACTCTTTGCTTCCAGTTTGCCAGCCAGTTCTCTATCCACATCAATACTGAACCCCCAATGCCATGTGCTTTAAGTTTGTATACTAATCTCTTATGTGGGACCTTGTCGAAAGCCTTCTGGAAGTCCAGATACACCACATCCACTGGTTCTCCCCTATCCACGCTACTAGTTACATCCTCGAAAAATTCTATAAGATTCGTCAGATATGATTTACCTTTCGTAAATCCATGCTGACTTTGTCCAATGATTTCACCACTTTCCAAATGTGCTGCTATCCCATCTTTAATAACTGACTCTAGCAGTTTCCCCACTACCGATGTTAGACTAACTGGTCTGTAATTCCCCGTTTTCTCTCTCCCTCCCTTCTTAAAAAGTGGGGTTACATTTGCTACCCGCCAATCCTCAGGAACTACTCCAGAATCTAAAGAATTTTGAAAGATTATTACTAATGCATCCACTATTTCAGGAGCTACTTCCTTAAGTACTCTGGGATGCAGCCTATCTGGCCCTGGGGATTTATCGGCCTTTAATCCATTCAATTTACCCAAAACCACTTCCCGACTAACCTGGATTTCACTCAATTCCTCCAACTCCTTTGACCCGCGGTCCCCTGCTATTTCCGGCAGATTATTTATGTCTTCCTTAGTGAAGACGGAACCAAAGTAGTTATTCAATTGGTCTGCCATATCCTTGTTCCCCATGATCAACTCACCTGTTTCTGACTGCAAGGGACCTACATTTGTTTTAACTAATCTCTTTCTTTTTACATATTTATAAAAACTTTTGCAGTCAGTTTTTATGTTCCCTGCCAGTTTTCTTTCATAATCTATTTTTCCTTTCCTAATTAAGCCCTTTGTCCTCCTCTGCTGGTCTCTGAATTTCTCCCAGTCCTCTGGTATGCTGCTTTTTCTGGCTAATTTGTACGCATCATCTTTCGCTTTGATACCATCCCTGATTTACATAGAAATTAGGTGCAGGAGTAGGCCATTCGGCCCTTCGAGCCTGCACAGCCATTCAATACGATCATGGCTGATCATCCAACTCAGTATCCCGTACCTGCCTTCTCTCCATACCCCCTGATCCCTTTAGCCACAAGGGCCACATCTAATTCCCTCTTAAAAATAGCCAATGAACTGGCCTCAACTACCCTCTGTGGCAGAGAGTTCCAGAGATTCACCACTCTCTGTGTGAAAAAGTTTTTCCTCATCTCGGTCTTAAAGGATTTTCCCCTTATCCTTAAGCTGTGACCCCTTGTCCTGGACTTCCCCAACATCGGGAACAATCTTCCTGCATCTGGCCTGTCCAACCCCATAAGAATCTTGTACGTTTCTATAAGATCCCCTCTCAATCTCCTAAATTCTAGCGAGTATAAGCCAAGTCTATCCAGTCTTTCTTCATATGAAAGTCCTGACATCCCAGGAATCAGTCTGGTGAACCTTCTCTGCACTCCCTCTATGGCTATAATGTCCTTCCTCAGATTTGGAGACCAAAACTGTACGCAATACTCCAGGTGTGGTCTCACCAAGACCCTGTACAACTGCAGTAGAACCTCACTGCTCCTATACTCAAATCCTCTTGCTATGAAGGCCAACATACCATTCGCTTTCTTCACTGCCTGCTGCACCTGCATGCCTACTTTCAATGACTGGTGTACCATGACACCCAGGTCTCGCTGCATCTCCCCATTTCCTAATCGGCCACCATTTAGATAATAGTCTGCCTTCCCGTTTTTGCTACCAAAGTGGATAACCTCACATTATCCACATTATACTGCATCTGCCAAACATTTGCCCACTCACCCAGCCTATCCAAGTCACCTTGCAGTCTCCTAGCATCCTCCTCACAGCTAACACTGCCCCCCAGCTTAGTGTCATCCGCAAACTTGGAGATGTTGCTTTCAATTCCCTCGTCCAGATCATTAATATAAATTGTAAATAGCTGGGGTCCCAGCACTGAGCCTTGTGGTACCCCACTAGTCACTGCCTGCCATTGTGAAAAGGACCCGTTTACTCCTACTCTTTGCTTCCTGTTTGCCAGCCAGTTCTCTATCCACATCAATACTGAACCCCCAATACCGTGTGATTTAAGTTTGTATCCTAATCTCTTATGTGGTACCTTGTCGAAAGCCTTCTGAAAGTCCAGATACAACACATCCACTGGTTCTCCCCTATCCACTCTACTAGTTACATCCTCGAAAAATTCTATAAGATTCGTCAGACACGATTTACCTTTCGTAAATCCATGCTGACTTTGTCCAATGATTTCACCACTTTCCAAATGTGCTGCTATCCCATCTTTAATAACTGACTCTAGCAGTTTCCCCACTACCGATGTTAGACTAACTGGTCTGTAATTCCCCGTTTTCTCTCTCCCTCCCTTCTTAAAAAGTGGGGTTACGTTTGCTACCCTCCAATCCTCAGGAACTACTCCAGAATCTAAAGAGTTTTGAAAAATTATCACTAATGCATCCACTATTTCTGGAGCTACTTCCTTAAGTACTCTGGGATGCAGCCTATCTGGCCCTGGTGATTTATCGGCCTTTAATCCATTCAATTTACCCAACACCACTTCCCGACTAACCTGGATTTCACTCAGTTCCTCCATCTCCTTTGACCCGCGGCCCCCTGCTATTTCCGGCAGATTATTTATGTCTTCCTTAGTGAAGACGGAACCAAAGTAGTTATTCAATTGGTCTGCCATATCCTTGTTCCCCATGATCAATTCACCTGTTTCTGACTGCAAGGGACCTACATTTGATTTAACTAATCTCTTTCTCTTCACATATCTATAAAAACTTTTGCAGTCAGTTTTTATGTTCCCTGCCAGTTTCCTTTCATAATCTATTTTCCCTTTCCTAATTAAGCCCTTTGTCCTCCTCTGCTGGTCTCTGAATTTCTCCCAGTCCTCTGGTATGCTGCTTTTTCTGGCTAATTTGTACGCATCATCTTTTGCTTTGATACTATCCCTGATTTCCCTTGTTATCCACGGATGCACTACCTTCCTTGATTTATTCTTTTGCCAAACTGGGATGAACAATTTTTGTAGTTCATCCATGCAGTCTTTAAATGCCTTCCATTGCATATCCACCGTCAACCCTTTTAGAACTAATTGCCAGTCAATCTTGGCCAATTCATGTCTCATACCCTCAAAGTTACCTTTCTTTAAGTTCAGAACCGTTGTTTCTGAATTAACAATGTCACTCTCCATCCTAATGAAGAACTCAACCATATTATGATCACTCTTGCCCAAGGGGGCACGCACAACGAGTCTGCTAACTAACCCTTCCTCATTACTCAATACCCAGTCTAGAATAGCCTGCTCTCTCGTTGGTTCCTCTACATGTTGGTTTAGATAACTATCCCTCATACATTCCAAGAAATCCTCTTCCTCAGCACCCCTGCCAATTTGATTCACCCAATCTATATGTAGATTGAAGTCACCCATTATAACTGTTTTGCCTTTGTTGCTCGCATTTCTAATTTCCTGTTTGATGCCATCCCCAACTTCACTACTACTGCTAGGTGGCCTGTACACAACGCCCACCAGCGTTTTCTGCCCCTTAGTGTTTCGCAGCTCTACCCATACCGATTCCACATCCTCCAAGCTAATGTCCTTCCTTTCCACTGCGTTAATCTCCTCTCTAACCAGCAACGCCACCCCACCTCCTTTTCCTTTCTCTCTATCCCTCCTGAATATTGAATATCCCTGGATGTTCAGCTCCCAGCCTTGGTCACCTTGGAGCCATGTCTCCGTGATCCCAACTATATCATAATCATTAATTGCTATCTGCACGTTCAACTCATCCACCTTATTACGAATGCTCCTTGCATTGAGACACAAAGCCTTCAGACTTGTTTTTACAACGCTCTTACCCCTTATACAATTATGTTGAAAAGTGGCTCTTTTTGATTTTTGTCCTGGATTTGTCTGCCTGCCACTTTTACCTTTCACCTTGCTACCTATTGCTTCCGCCCGCATTTTACACCCCTCTGTTTCTCTGCTCACCCATTTAAGAACCCCACCACCTCTTATTCTCTGTTTATTATTGTTTTCTTCTTTCCCCCCTACATGTTGGGTCTGAGTGCTTTCCTTCTCTGCCTCCTGCCTCACACACTGTCTAATAGCATTCTCTATTTGAGTCCCTCCCCCCAACCATTCTAGTTTAAAGTCTCCCCAGTAGCCTTTGCAGATCTCCCCGCCAGGATATCGGTCCCCCTCAGGTTCAAGTGCAACCCATCCTTTTTGTACAGGTCGAACCTTCCACAAAAGAAGTCCCAATGATCCAGAAATTTGAATCCCTGCCTTCTGCACCAGTCCTTCAGCCACGCATTTATCCTCCACCTCGCTCCATTCCTACTCTCACTGTCGCGTGGTACAGGCAGTAATCCCGAGATTGTTACCTTTGCTGTCCTTCTCTTTAACTCCCCTCCTAACTCCCTAAATTCTCCTTTCAGGACCTCTTCTCTTTTTTTACCTATGTCATTGGTACCTATATGTATCACGACCTCGGGCTCCTCTCCCTGCCCTTTCAGGATGTCTTGGACACGTTGGGACACATCACAGACCCTGGCACCAGGGAGGCAAACTACCATCCGGGTCTCCCGACTGCGTCCACAGAATCGCCTGTCTGACCCCCTAACTATAGAGTCCCCTATTAATATTGCCCTCCTCTTCTTTTCCTTACCCTTCTGAGCAACAGGACCGGTCTCTATACTGGAGGCCCGGCCGCTGTCGCTACCCCCAGGTAGGCTGTCCACCCCAACAGTGCTCAAACAGGAGTACTTATTGTCAAGGTGTACAGCCACCGGGGTACTCTCTAGTCCCTGCCTGTGCCCCTTGCCTCTCCCAACCGTGATCCACTTGCCTGCCTCCTGTGGTGTTGGAGTGACCACATCCCTGTAACTCTTCTCAATGACTTCCTCGCTCTCCCTGACCAGACGGAGGTCATCGAGCTGCTGCTCCAGGTTCCTAATACGGTCCATTAGGAGCCCCATCTCGATACACCTGGCGCAGATGTGGACGTCTGGAGGGCTAACAGACTCCATGACTTCCCACATCTGACATCCAGAACAGTAAACTGCCCTGGCCGTCATACTCCCCTTACCCTGGATAGAATATAAAACAAACTGATAGAATACAAAACAAACTGCTACAATACAAAACAAACTGCTACAATACAAAACAAACTGCTACAATACAAAACAAACTGCTACAATACAAAACAAACTGCTACAATACAAAACAAACTGCTACAATACAAAACAAACTGCTACAATACAAAACAAACTGCTACAATACAGTACAATCAGCAGGGATCTGACTCCCAATCAGCTGCTCTCTCTTATCTGCGTCCACCAATCAGCGGCTTCCTCAAACCCACTTGTTTTTGAAGTGGAACGTTGCCGATTTGGGTTCCTTTTTAACTCCTACCGCTCGGTTGTAGCTCCTCCCTCAGCGACCTCTCCAACGGCTTTCGGACCTCTGTAAGGAACAAGCCCCCGCGCTCCTTTTTAAGTCCTACCGCTCGGTTGTAGCTCCTCCCTCAGCGACCTCTCCAACGGCTTTCGGACCTCTGTAAGGAACAAGCCCCCGCGCTCCTTTTTAAGTCCTACCGCTCGGTTGTAGCTCCTCCCTCAGCGACCTCTCCAACGGCTTTCGGACCTCTGTAAGGAACAAGCCCCCGCGCTCCTTTTTAAGTCCTACCGCTCGGTTGTAGCTCCTCCCTCAGCGACCTCTCCAACGGCTTTCGGACCTCTGTAAGGAACAAGCCCCCGCGCTCCTTTTTAAGTCCTACCGCTCGGTTGTAGCTCCTCCCTCAGCGACCTCTCCAACGGCTTTCGGACCTCTGTAAGGAACAAGCCCCCGCGCTCCTTTTTAAGTCCTACCGCTCGGTTGTAGCTCCTCCCTCAGCGACCTCTCCAACGGCTTTCGGACCTCTGTAAGGAACAAGCCCCCGCGCTCCTTTTTAAGTCCTACCGCTCGGTTGTAGCTCCTCCCTCAGCGACCTCTCCAACGGCTTTCGGACCTCTGTAAGGAACAAGCCCCCGCGCTCCTTTTTAAGTCCTACCGCTCGGTTGTAGCTCCTCCCTCAGCGACCTCTCCAACGGCTTTCGGACCTCTGTCCCTTGTTATCCACGGATGCACTACCTTCCCTGATTTATTCTTTTGCCAAACTGGGATGAACAATTTTTGTAGTTCATCCATGCAGTCTTTAAATGTCTTCCATTGCATGTCCACCGTCAACCCTTTTAGAATTAATTGCCAGTCAATCATGGCCAATTCATGTCTCATACCCTCAAAGTTACCTTTCTTTAAGTTCAGAACCATTGTTTCTGAATTAACAATGTCACTCTCCATCCTAATGAAGAACTCAACCATATTATGGTCACTCTTGCCCAAGGGGGCACGTACAACAAGACTGCTAACTAACCCTTCCTCATTACTCAATACCCAGTCTAAAATAGCCTGCTCTCTCGTTGGTTCCTCTACATGTTGATTTAGATAACTATCCCGCATACATTTCAAGAAATCCTCTTCCTCAGCACCCCTGCCAATTTGATTCACCCAATCTATATGTAGATTGAAGTCACCCATTATAACTGTTTTGCCTTTGTCGCACGCATTTCTAATTTCCTGTTTGATACCATCTCCAACTTCACTACTACTGTTAGGTGGCCTGTACACAACACCCACCAGCGTTTTCTGCCCCTTAGTGTTTCGCAGCTCTACCCATACCGATTCCGCATCCTCCAAACTAATGTCCTTCCTTTCCATTGCGTGAATCTCCTCTCTAATCAGCAACACTACCCCACCTCCTTTTCCTTTCTCTCTATCCCTCCTGAATATTGAATATCCCTGGATGTTCAGTTCCCAGCCTTGGTCACCCTGGAGCCATGTCTCCGTGATCCCAACTATATCATAGTCATTAATAGCTATCTGCACATTCAACTCATCCACCTTATTACGAATGCTCCTTGCATTGAGACACAAAGCCTTCAGGCTTGTTTTTACAACACTCTTGCCCCTTATACAATTATGTTGAAAAGTGGCCCATTTTGATTTTTGCCCTGGTTTTGTCTGCCTGCTACTTTTACTTTTCACCTTGCTACCTATTGCTTCTACCCTCATTTTACACTCCTCTGTCTCTATGCCCACACATTTAAGAGACCCTTTCCCTTTAACTCCATCCTCCACTATCCCATTCGACACCCCACCCCCCTTATTCAGTTTAAAACCACCCGTGTAGCAGTGGCAAACCTGCCTGCCAGAATGCTGGTCCCACACCTGTTAAGATGCAATCCGTCCCTTTTGTACAGTTCCCCCTTACCCCAAAACAGATCCCAGTGATCTAAGAATCTAAATCCCTGCCCCGTGCACCAGTTCCTCAGCCACACGTTCAGGTCCCGTATCTCCCTGTTCCTGCTCTTGCCAGCACGAGGAACTGGAAGCAAACCGGAGATAACAACCCTGGAGGTCCTGCTTTTCAGCATTTTTCCGAGCTTTCTGAAGTCACGCTGCAGAATATTCATCCCCTTCTTTCCGACATCGTTTGTGCCGACATGCACTACCACTTCCGGATGTTCACCTTCGCCCTCGAGATTTTCTGCACTCTGTCCGTGACATCCTGGATCCTGGCACCAGGAAGGCAGCACACCATCCTCGCATCCCGTCTGTTGCCACAGAAACCCCTGTCCGTACCTCTCACAATCGAGTCTCCCACTACAATGGCGTTGCCTGCCTTAGGAAAGTGCCTCATGAAGCGCTGCCTCAGGAAAGTGCCATCTATTATCAAGAATCACCACCATCTGCGCCATGCCGTCTGCTCACTGTTCCCATCAAGCAGGAGTTTCAGAGCTCCCACACCACCAGCTTCAGCAGTTACTAGTTTACAAAAATCATCAGGTTTATAAACCAATCTGCACAATGCTAATCATACCTCCACAAAGAGAACACTATGATTCACCTCTCCTCACGAAAGGACTCGACCCGAATCGTCATCTATTCCTTTTCTCCATAGATGCTATCTCACCCGCTGAGTTACTCCAGCTTTTTGTGTCTATCTTTGGTTTCAACCAGCATCTGTAGTTCCTTCCTACATGCTATGATTCACCTCTTGCGCCACCATGAACTTGTCTTTTTTTCCCTAGTTGTGTTTTGCAACCTTGTACATTACATAATCTTGTTTTTTGAAATGGTGTGTAATTTATGTATAATTTATGTGTAATTTATTTTATGTGAGTTTTCTGAATCTGTGATGCTGTTGCAAACAAGATTGTAATAGTACCTTTATCTCATCATACCTGTGCAAATGACAATAAACTCAACTTGACCTGAGATTTATTCTCCTCTCTTTCCTGCAGGGCTGGCCTCTTATTTTGAAACTGTGATCCTGGTTCTAGACTTTTGTGCTGGCAAAACATCTTCCCTGCATTTACTCTGCCAGATCCTGCGTGTTATTTGTGTATTTCAATAAGATCTCTCACTAGTTGAAACCCTGAAGAATGTAGGTGCAGTCTGCTTGATCACACTTAGAGTCACAAAGTCATAGTGTGACACAGTGTGGAAACAGGCCCTTTGGCCCATCTTACCCACACCGGCCAACATGTCCCAGCTACACTAGTCTCACGCCTGCATTTGGTCCATATCCTTCCAAACTTGTCCTATCCATGTGCCCATGTAAACCTCATACAACAGAACTGCTTAAAGGGATATGGGCCAAACAACGGCAGGTGGGACGTGTGGATGGGACATGTTGGTCGTTGTGGGCAAGTCGGGCCCAAGAGCCTGTTTCCACACTCTATGAATCTATGACTCCATGAAATGCTCTATTCCAGGAATCAATAGAGTGAATCTTCATTGTACTCACTTAAAGATAAATATATTCTTCCTTTAGTGGGGAGACCAAGCCTGTGCACAATATTCTAGTGACATTTTCATAAATAACTAGCCTAAGTGGGACCCGTTGGGTCCCAGTCATATGGGAGGCTGGATCCCCCATCGCAACCATTCCCAACGCAATATTCCACCACTCATCCGTTCCCCCCAACACAACCCGTTTCCCCGATGCAATATTCCACCACTCACCCATATCCCCTAACTAACCGCCTAACCGTCCCCATCCCCAGCTGCAGGATGTGGCTTACCACTGCCGTGGCTTACCACTGCCGTGGCCTACCACTGCCGCTGCCGTGTCCTACCGCTGCCGTGGCCAACCACTGCCATTAGCTACCGCTGTTGTGTCTTACCACTGCCACTCCCCACCGGGTTCAGGCAGGGACCGGTGGGGAACATTCTGCAGCAGGGATTGAGACGGATTCAGACAGGGGCCAGAGGGGGGAGGGAATGTCCTTCAGCGGGGGAGGGGGACAGCTTGAGGAAGGGCTGTCAGGGGCCGGGAGGGGGGGAAGCGTCCTACAGCCGGGTAGGGGAACGGCTTCAGGCGGGGGCTGTGGGGGGAGGGAACAGTGTCCTACAGCCCGGGAAGGGGGACGGCTTCAGGCGGAGACTGTTGGGTGCCGGTGGGGTGGGGGAGCGTCCTGTAGCCGGGGGAGGGGGAGGGCATCAGGCAGTGGCTGGTGGGAGGGAGGGGCTTTCAGGTGTTGGCAGTCTGAAGGGACTGGTTTCCAGGGGGCTAATATGGATATTATGGGCTGAAATGACTTTTCTTGGGCAAGTGTAGGTGTTGTGGGCTGGAGGGACTTGTTTCCAGAAGGCTAGTAAGACATTATGGGCCGAAGGGACACTTATTCTATAGTAAGGGTGTTGTGGGCCAAATGGACTGCAGCTGGGGATTGGGACAGCTTCTGGCAGGGAGTGTCCTGCAGCCAGGGGAGGGGGACGGCTTTAGGCGGGGCCTGTTGGGGTGGGGGACCGCTGCCGTGGCCTACTGCAGCCATGGCCTACCGCTGCCTACCCTTGCCATGGCCTGCCACTGCGGCGGCCTATTGCTGTCGTGGCCTATATCTCTCGTGGCCTACCGCTGCCGCTGTCATGGCCTACGCTGTCGTGGCCTGCCGCTGCCACATTCGACCGCTGCCTACTGCTGCCGTGGCCTTTCACTGACGTGGCCTACCGCTGCCGCTCCCCACCGGATTCAGGTGGGGACTGGTGTGGAGCATCCTGCACCTGGGAATGGGGATGGGGGAGGGGGGGGGGGGGGGTGGGGGGAGGGGGTGGGGTTGGGGGGGAGCAACCTGCATCTGGGGGAGGGGTGTCCTGCACCCGGGGGATGGGGACAGCTTCAGGCGGGGGCTGTCGGGGTTGGTGGTGGGGGGCAGCGTCTTGCAGCAGGGGGAGGGGGATGGCTTCAGGCAGTGGCCGGGGGGGGGGGGGTTACGGAGGGCTAGTATGGGTGTTGTGGTCTGAACGACTGGTTTCCCAAGGGCTAGTATGGATATAATGGGCCGAATGGATTTTTCTTGGGCTGATACCGTTGTGGGCCGGAAGAACTGGTTTCCGGAGGGCTAGTAGGACTATGGGCCGAACGGACATCTATTGAGCTAGTACGGGTGTTGTGGGCAGAATAGACTGCAGCCGAGGGACGGCTTCAGGCGGGGCTGTCGGGGGCCGGTGGCGGTGTGGGGGGGGAGGAGGGAGCACTGCCTTGTCCTACCGCTGCCATGGCGAACCGCAACTGCTGCTGTGGCCTGACGCTGTCTGCCGCTGGCATGGCCTACTGCTGCCGTGACCTACTGCTACTGCTGTTGTGGCCTGCCGCTGGCATGGCCTTCCGCTGCCATGGCCTGCCACTGCTGCTCCCCTTCCTGCAGCTGGGGACAGGGATGGCTTCAGGCGGGGGCTGTCGGTAGCGTCCTGTAGCCAGTGAAGGGGGATGGCTTCACGCACGGTCGGTGGGGGGAGTGGGAGGGGTTGGGTCAGACAGCGGCCATTGGGGCGGGAGCGCTGCCATGGCCTACCACTGCCGTGGCCTGCCGCTGCCGTAGCCTACCACTGGCGGGGGTGCGAGGGGAGGGACGTGTTGGCGGGGAGGGGTGTGTGGGCGGGGTTCGTGCACAGCTTCGGGGCTGGCGGACTCTGGCGGATTCTGAACTCAGCCCGGCTTCCGGAGCTTTATTCTCCTCGCCCGTGATTGACAGCGGGTGCCGGAAGGGCGTTGCCGTCCCAGTGACCGAAAGGAGAGAAGACCAATCTGCTGATCTTACGAATTTTAAACCTTCATAACTTTTGTAATATTCCACTGATCGGAACAAAGCAGAGGAGAACGGTGAGTAAGGTGGCGAATAATCGTAGCGGGTACCATTTTTGCACAAATATAAAAACAACACAAACGGCAGGGAGAGTTGAGAGTGAGAAATTGCGAGGGAACGGTAGGGAGCTTTCGCATTTTCAGCTTGAAATTGTGCAATCTGGTGCGTACTGCTGCGGGTTTGGCTAAATTACAGTCCTAATTACATTCCACAATAGAGCCAGGCTCTGATCAACTGGTGCAGCACATGAAT
>JAXLNO010004732.1:0-51170 GCA_038087875.1 Malacoraja senta
ATTTGAATAAATTATCATTAAATTTAAACAAAACCAAACTTATGCTGTTTGGAAAACGCAAAATAAATACACAAGTAAAAGTAATTATAAATAATGTTGGAATAGAAAGAATGTATGAAAATAAATTTCTGGGTGTGATTCTTGATCACAAAATCTGCTGGAAACCCCATATAAAACATGTGAGAGCAAAAGTAGCACGGAGTATTGGAGTGATGGGGAAAGCAAGGCATGTTTTGAATGAGAGAGCACTGTATATTCTGTACAGCTCACTTGTGTTACCGTATTTAAATTACTGTGTGGAAGTATGGGGCAACACCTACAAAACCACCTTACAATCACTAAGCACACTACAAAAAAGAGCTATTCGTATAGTAAACAATGTAGGATATCATGAACACACCAATATACTGTATTTAAAATTACACACCTTAAAGATTAAGGATCTGGTAGAATTTAAGACTGCACAAATAATTTATAAAGCAAAAAATAAACTGCTACCTGTAAACATATAAAAACTGTTCAAAGACAGAGAGGGGGGTTATAACTTTAGAGGGAAACTAAACTTGAAACAGCATTATGCTCGGACCAATTTAAAAAGTATGTGGATTTCCATTTGTGGGGTGGTTTTGTGGAATGGTCTTGACGAAACGATTAAACAAAGTATGAATATAATGCAATTTAAAAAAATGTACAAAAGATATATCTTTGAAAAGTACAGTAATGAGGAAGGAGAATGTAAATCTCACAGATGTTAATGGTGCTGGTTCTTTTTGTTCTTTTCTTTTTTTATTCTTTTTTTCTTAATAGCTTGATTGGAGTAGTTTTATTTGAATTGTCTGTTTAGTTTATTTTATTGAATTTTGCATTTGTTAATGGTGAAGAATGGGGGTAGGACTTGACAAGCATAGGCTTCTTCCTATCCCTTTTCCAACGAGTCGAATGTGTATTATGTTGAAATTGGCTTTTGATTTTTTTAATTTATGTATGTACGTGTGTGTTGTTTGTGTGTGTGTGTGTATATGTGTGTGTGTGTATATGTACATGTATATGTATGTATGTGAGTATGTGTTTGTGTATGTATATATGTATGTGTATGGTTTTCCTTTGTTTATTGTTCATTATCATCTTTTTTTTCTTCTTGTTTTGATCGTTCAAAATAAAAATAAAAATAAATAAATAAATAAAAAGAAAAAGAAAATCTACTTCATTATCCACAACACCACCTATCTTAGTATCATCTGCATACTTACTAATCCAATTTTCCACACCATCATCCAGATCATTGATGTACACGACAAACAACAGTGGACCCAACACAGACCCCTGAGGCACCCCACTAGTCACCGGCCTCCAACCTGACAAACAGCCATCCACCATTACTCTCTGGCATCTCCCATTCAGCCACTATTGAATCCATCTTGCTACTCCACCATTAATACCCAACAATTGAATCTTCTTAACCAACCTTCCATGAGGAACCTTGTCAAAGGCCTTACTGAAGTCCATATAGACAACATCCACTGCTTTACCCTCATCAATTTCCCTAGTAACCTCTTCGAAAAATTCAAGATTAGTCAAACATGACCTTCCAGGCACAAATCCATGTTGACTGTTGTTAATCAGACCCTGTTTATCCAGATGCTTATATATATTATCCCTAAGTATCCTTTCCATTAATTTGCCCACCACTGACGTCAAACTAACAGGTCTATAATTGCTAGGTTTACTCTTAGAACCCTTTTTAAAGAATGGAACAACATGCGCAGTACGCCAATCCTCCGGCACTATTCCTGTTTCTAATGACATTTGAAATATTTCTGTCATAGCCCCTGCTATTTCTACACTAACTTCTCTCAATGTCCTAGGGAATATCCTGTCAGGACCTGGAGACTTATCCGTTTTCATATTTTTCAAACGTGTCCACACTTCCTCTTCTTTGAATCTCATAGTTTCCATTGCTACTCTGCTTGTTTCCCTTACCTCACATAATTCAATATCCTTCTCCTTGGTGAATATCGAAGAAAAAAAATTGTTCAATATCTCCCCCATCTCTTTTGGCTCTGCAGATAGCTGTCCACCCTGACTCTCAAATTGACCAATATTATTCCTTGTTATCCTTTTGCTATTAATATAGCTGCAGAAACCCTTTAGGTTTACTTTCACCTTACTTGCCAAAGCAACCTCATATCTTCTTTTAGCTTTTCTAATTTCTTTCTTAATATTATTTTAAATTCTTTATACTCCTGCAGCACCTCATTTACTCCATGCCGCCTATAATTATTGTAGATCTCTCTCTTTTTCCGAACCAAGTGTCCAATTTCCCTTGAAAACCATGGCTCTTTCCAATTTTTACTATTTCCTTTCATAGATACATAGATACATAGAAAATAGGTGCAGGAGTAGGCCATTCGGCCCTTCGAGCCTGCACCACCATTCAATATGATCATGGCTGATCATCCAACTCAGTATCCCGTACCTGCCTTCTCTCCATACCCCCTGATCCCCTTAGCCACAAGGGCCACATCTAACTCCCTCTTAAATATTGCCAATGAACTGGCCTCAACTACCCTCTGTGGCAGAGAGTTCTAGAGATTCAGCACTCTCTGTGTGAAAAAGTTTTCCTCATCTCGGTCTTAAACGATTTCCCCCTTATCCTTAAGCTGTGACCCCTTGTCCTGGACTTCCCCAACATCGGGAACAATCTTCCTGCATCTAGCCTCTCCATTTTGTACGTTTCTATAAGATCCCCTCTCAATCTCCTAAATTCTAGCGAGTATAAGCCAAGTCTATCCAGTCTTTCTTCATATGAAAGTCCTGACATCCCAGGAGTCAGTCTGGTGAACCTTCTCTGCACTACCTCTATGGCTATAATGTCCTTCCTCAGATTTGGAGACCAAAACTGTACGCAATACTCCAGGTGTGGTCTCACCAAGACCCTGTACAACTGCAGTAGAACCTCCCTGCTCCTATACTCAACCGAACAGGGACATAAAGATTCTGTACTCTTAAAATTTCACCTTTAAATGTCCTCCATTTCTCTTCTACATCCTTCCCATAAAACAACATGTCCCAATTCACTCCTTTTAAATCCTTTCGCATCTCCTCAAAGTTAGCCTTTCTCCAGTCAAAAATCTCAACCTTAGGGCCAGTTCTGACCCTCTCCATAATTATATTGAAACTAATGGTATTGTGATCACTGGACCCAAAGTGCTCCCCAACGCATACCTCCGCCACCTGCCCTGTCTCATTTCCTAACAGGAGGTCCAGCACTGCCCCTTCTCTTGTAGGTACCTCTATGTATTGCTGCAAAAAACTATCCTGCACACATTTTACAAACTCCAAACCATCCAGCCCTTTTACAGAATGTGTTTCCCAGTCTATATGTGGAAAATTGAAATCTCCCACAATCACTACCTTGTGCTTACTACTAATATCTGCTATCTCCTTACATATTTGCTCTTCCAATTCTCGCTCTCCATTAGGCGGTCTATAATGCACCCCTATAAGTGTTGCTACCCCTTTCCCATTTCTCAGTTCCACCCAAATAGCCTCCCTAGACGAGCCCTCTAATCTATCCTGCCAAAGCACTGCTGTAATATCTTCCTTGACAAGCAATGCAACACCCCCACCTCTTGCCCCTCCAACTCTATCACACCTAAAGCAACGAAATCCTGGAATATTTAGTTTCCACTCACAGCCCTCCTGCAACCATGTTTCACTGATCGCCACATCATACTTCCAGGTGTCAATCCAGGCTCTAAGCTCATCCACCTTTCTTACAATGCTCCTAGCATTTAAATATACACATTTAAGAAACCCCACCACCACTTATTCGCTGTTTATTATCTTTTTCTTCTTTCTCCCCTACATTTTGGGTCCGAGTGCTTCCCTTCTCTGCCTCCTGCCTCACACCCTGACTACTAGCTTTCCCTATTCGAGTCCCTCCCCCCAACCGTTCTAGTTTAAAGTCTCCCCAGTTGCCTTTGCAAATCTCCCGCCAGGATATTGGTCCCCCTCGGGTTCAAGTGCAACCCGTCCTTTTTGTACAGGTCACACCTTCCCCAAAAGAGGTCCCAATGATCCAGAAACTTGAATCCCTGCCCGCTGCACCAGTCCCTCAGCCACGCATTTATCCTCCACCTCATTCCATTCCTACTCTCACTGTCTCATGGCACAGGTAATAATCCTGAGATTGTTATATTTGTGGTCCTTCTCCTTAACTCTCCTCCCAACTCCCTAAATTCTCCTTTCAGGACCTCTTCTCTCTTTCTACCTATGTCATTGGTACCTATATGTACCACGACCTCAGGCTCCTCTCCCTCCCATTTCAGGATATCTTGGACATGTTCAGACACATCCCTGACCCTGGCACCAGGGAGGCAAACTACCATCCGGGTCTCCTGACTGCGTCCACAGAATCACCTATCTGACCCCCTAACTATAGAGTCCCCAATTACTAATGCCCTTCTGAGCAACAGGGCCGGTCTCGTACCGGAGGCCCGGCCGCTGTCGCTACCCGCAGGAAGGCTGTCGCCCCCAACCGTACTCAAACATGAGTACTTATTGTCAAGGTGTACAACCACCGTGGTACTCACTAGTCCCTGCCTCTGCCCCTTGCCCTTCCTAACAGTGACCCACTTGCCTGCCTCCCATGGTCTTGGAGTGACCACCTCCCTATAACTCCTTTCTATAACCTCCTCACTCTCCCTGATCAGACAGAGGTCATCGAGCTGCTGCTCCAGGTTCCTAACACGGTCCCTTAGGAGCCCCATCTGGATACAATACAAAGCCTTACCCTGGATACAATACAAAGCCTTACCCTGGATACAATACAAAGCCTTACCCTGGATACAATACAAAGCCTTACCCTGGATAGAATACAAAGCCTTACCCGGGATACAATACAAAGCCTTACCCTGGATACAATACAAAGCCTTACCCTGGATACAATACAAAGCCTTACCCGGGATACAATACAAAGCCTTACCCTGGATACAATACAAAGCCTTACCCTGGATACAATACAAAGCCTTACCCTGGATACAATACAAAGCCTTACCCTGGATACAATACAAAGCCTTACCCTGGGTACAATACAATGCCTTACCCTGGGTACAAGCCAATCAGCGGCTTCCCCTAGTCCGTTTCCACCAATCAGTGGCTTCCTCAAGCCCACTTAATTTGAAGTGTGAACTGCGGATGGAATACTCCAGATGTGGTCTCACCAGGGCCCTGTACAACTGCAGAAGGACCTCTTTGCTCCTATACTCAACTCCTCTTGTTATGAAGGCCAACAGGCCCAAACTGTACACAATACTCCCAGGTGTGGTCTCACCAGGGCCCTGTACAACTGCAGAAGGACCTCTTTGCTCCTATACTCAACTCCTCTTGTTATGAAGGCCAACAGGCCCAAACTGCACACAATACTCCAGGTGTGGTCTCACTAGGGCCCTGTACAACTGCAGAAGGACCTCTTTGCTCCTATACAAAATGTAAAGCACTTTGGCCAACGAGAGTTGTTTTTTAAATGTGTTATATAAAATAAATGTGACTTGACTTGACTTGATACTCAACTACTCTTGTTATGAAGGCCAACAGGCCAAAACTGCACACCATACTCCAGGTGTAGTCTCATTAGGGATGGAGTGAGAGGGAGTGAGAGAGGGGCAGAGTGGGAGGGGGAGAGGGGGGAGTGAGGGAGAGGGGGGGGATGAAGAGGGGGAGAGAGGGGAGAGAGGAAGGGGTAGAGAGACGCAGAGAGGGGGAGGGAGAGAGGGGGGGGAGAGGGGAGAAGAGAGGGGGGAGAGAGAGGGGGGGAGAGAGAGGGGGGAGAGAGAGGGGGAGAGAGAGAGGGGAGCGAGAGAGGGGGGGTGAGAGGGGGGTGAGTGAGGGGGGAGAGAGAGGGGGAGAGAGAGGGGGTGAGAGAGGGGGAGATAGGTCAGCCAGGGTTGCAAGACGGAGTGGACTCGGTAAGTTGGCGATATGCAGAGAACTGCCCTGCTGACTACAAATTCAGAAAGGTCCAATGCAGACAATGCCAAGTGTGGGCTAGCAGTAGTGAAATGGGCTGAAGGGCCTTTTCCGGATGCTCCAGGCTCCCCGCATCCACCACGTTGTCCTGCAAGGTCAGTTTGGTGACTTTGGGGGAATTTTTGGGGCAAATGGTTTGGAAATGAGACAGGAATCGGCCTGCAAGGGTCACATTAAGCGTGGATAAAGTGTGGTTATAAAGTGTGGGAACCGCCTGCCAGCGCCTGTGCATGCTCCCCCTGCTGCATTATAGTGAATGCATGCATCACTGGCTGCATTGCTGCCCCCCCGCTGCATGGTAGCGCTTTTATCTTTACCTGCTCTTCACAGCTGCATTCCCCGAGGCGATTCCGGCGGGAGAGGGGACGCTTTAGGGCTGCGCACCGGGGCTGGCAAAGCGGGACGGCGGATCTCAGGCGTCCGGGTGGAGGGCGAAAACGGCGAATGTTGGTTCCGGGGTGTTTTTGTTGTTTTTTTGGTGCATTGAGGGTGGGGTGGAGAGGAAAAAGGAGGGAGGGGAGGGAAGAGAGGGAGAGAGGAATAGAGGGAATGAGGAAGAGAGGGATAGAGAGAGAGAGAGGGAAGAGAGGGAGAGAGGAGAGAGAGGGGTGACAGAGAGGGATAGAGAAGTATCATTGGGCGCTGTCTGTACGGGGTTTGCACGTTCTCTCTCCCCTTGACATGCGTGGGTTTTCTCCGGGCGCTCCGGTTTCCTCCCTCCAGGGCCGGATTTACGTATGAGCCAGACAAGCTTAAGTTTATAGCCTCGAGATCTAGGGGGGACTCGGCCCGCTCCACCAAGGTGTGTTAAACTTTTGACATAGTGGCGTTGTCACAAACCCTCCCATCGGTGGTGCTGTGCTTGCGATTCAGGAGGCTTTGGTGGTGTGGGGGGGGGGGGGGGGAATAAAATGCAGATGAGGTTATTTTCGTTGTGGAGAGGACAGAAACATAGAAAATAGGTGCAGGAGTAGGCCATTCGGCCCTTCGAGCCTGCACCGCCATTCAATACGATCATGGCTGATCATCCAACTCAGTATCCTGTACCTGCCTTCTCTCCATATCCCCTGATCCCTTTAGCCACAAGGGCCACATCTAACTCCCTCTTAAATATAGCCAATGAACTGGCCTCAACTACCTTCTGTGGCAGAGAATTCCACAGATTCACCACTCTCTGTGTGAAAAATGTTTTTCTCATCTCGGTCCTAGAAGATTTCCCCCTTATCCATAAACTGTGACCCCTTGTTCTGGACTTCCGCAACATCGGGAACAATCTTCCTGCATCTAGCCTGTCCAACCCCTTAAGAATTTTGTAAGTTTCTATAAGATCCCCCCTCAATCTTCTAAATTCTAGCGAGTACAAGCCGAGTCTATCCAGTCTTTCTTCATATGAAAGTCCCTGACATCCCAGGAATCAGTCTGGTGAACCTTCACTGTACTCCCGCTTTGGCAAGAATGTCTTTCCTCAGATTAGGAGAACAAAACTTTACGCAATACTCCAGGTGTGGTCTCACCAAGATCCTGTGCAACTGCAGTAGAACCTCCCTGCTCCTATACTCAAATCCTTTTGCTATGAATGCTAACATACCATTCGCTTTCTTCACTGCCTGCTGCACCTGCATGCCTACTTTCAATGACTGGTGTACCATGACACCCAGGTCTCGTTGCATCTCCCCTTTTCCTAATTGGCCACCATCGCCTCAGTCCACCCACCTGCCTTCCTCCGGCCCCAACCCTCATCCTTGCCGTGTGTTCACTATCCCCCCTGACCTCCCCCTCTCAGATACCGAACGGTCTGTCCTCAGCAGAGGCCTCACCTTTGTCCCCCTCCGTCCCCACCTCAATGAGTTCCGCGCCCGCCTCGATTTGGAGCTCTTCTTCCCTCGCCTCCGCCTCACACCGTTCTTCCACGGGAAGGAGTCCTCGCCCCCATTGATGATCCCTTTTCCCGTCTCCAACGGACCCCATCCTCTTGGACCCCCCCCCCATGGCCATTGGGATAGTCGATGACGGAGTTGAAGGGAAAGAGAGTAAAGGGAGGGTTAATGACCCCAGAATTGATCCTCTCCACATCCACTCTATCCAAGCTTTTCACTATTTGGTATGATTCAATGAGGTCCCCCCTTATTCTTCTAAAATCCAGCGAGTACCGGTCCACTGACATCAAATGCTCATCATATGTTAATCCATTAATTCCTGGGATCATTCTTGTACACCTCTTCTGGACCCTCTATAGAGCCAGCACATCCTTCCCCAGATATGGTGCCCAAAATTGCTCACAATGCTCCAAATGTGGCTTGACTGGTGCCTTATAGAACCTCAGCATTACATCCCTGCTTGACAGGGAGAAAATGCAATTGATATCTTTCATATTAGTTAACCATGGATTTTCTTGACCACAGTTGACAGCCCCTAATGGGATTGCATCTCTTTCACACATCTCTATAGAGCATAGCGTTAAGCTTCGAAGGGCAAAATTTACACGAGTTGTGCAGGTCAAGTGTATTTTTGCAGAGAGAGCTTGATACCTAGAATGCGCTACCAGGAGTGGTGGTAGAGGAGGACATGATAATGGTGCTTAAGAAGGTTTTGGACAGGCTTGTGGTTATGCAGGGAATACAAGGATATGGATCACATGCAGGCAGTGGAGTTTTGGTTTAGTTTAGAGATAGAGTATGGAAACAGGAACTTTGGGCCACTGAGTCCGCACTGACCAGCAATTGCCCATTCACTATTTCTGTCCGACAAGCTAGGGACAATTTACAGAAGCCAATTATCCTACAAACCTGCACGTCATTTGTATTTGGGAGGAAACTGGAGCCCCCAGAGAAAACCCACAGGGTGACAGAGGGAACGTACAAACTCCGTCCAGACAGCACTCTAGTCAGGATCAAACCCGGGTCTCTAATGCTATAAGACAGCCACTCTATCACTGTGCCTCTGTGTTGCCTTAGTTTAACTTGGTATCCTGTTCGACATGGACATTGCAGGCTGAAAGTCCTGTTCTTGTACTGTTCTATGTTCCATATATTCTCATTAGACAGGGCAGGGATATGTTTTCCACTCCTCCAGCCTCCATGTTGAATACTTACTCCCAGTTTAAATCTGATTCAATTAGTCAATCCATTTCTCCCTCCCCTCCTGCCCTGATCCCCATTCTATATCTTGAAGTAGTCATTCCCTTTTTCACTCCCTGGTCTGTCTACTATGCCCACAACTTTCCTCTACTTTCCTGTCTTGGTGCATTCAACATCTATCCATTTACCTCTTCCCTTCCCACTGTCCATAGACCCAGGTAGTTCTTCAAAGTGAAACAGCGTGAAACACTAGCACTTCCAGTCAAATCTACTGCATTTAGTTTTCATGACGTAATCTTCCACATGGCATCAATGAAACAAATTGAATGGCTACTTTCTGGAGAACCTGCATTCAATCCATGGGACTTTCTAAGATTCCTAATTCCTGCCACTCTAATTCTCCATTCAACACCCACCATGATCCATCCATCTGTACCTCTTACACTAGGATAACAAGGGTGAAAGTAACCTTGAGGACCAACAACTCAGCTTCTGTCTGGACATGTTGCAGCCTTTCAAACTCAATTCCACATTCAACGAGTTGCATTCCCTGTCGATAAAAGAACTGGTGATTTCAACTGTTAAGTTGAAGTCAGAAAGAACAGATGCAAGAAGTATGAAGCAGGATCCCAAGCTGAAACATTACATAACCATGTCTTCCAGATGCTGCCTGAACCACTGAGTTACACCTGCACGTTTTTGTGTGTTTTTTAATTACAGTAAAGTTATCCACCAGCAAAATCAGGACAGCCTGACCTACTTGAGTACTGCAGTATGTGCTGCATTTTATATAACTGTTTAGTTTCATGCATGCAGAGATGCAGTGAAATGGTTTGGATGGAACAGCAGATGCTGTACACCTCGTCCATTCTCTCCAGAGATGCTGCCTGTCCCGCTGAGTTACTCCAGCTTTTTGTGTCTATCTGCAGTGAAATGGTTGTTCTGCATTCTCCCCAGTCAAGTCATACTGTACATAAGTACAATACGTCCACTTCTGGAACAGCACGCAGAGATCCACCACATTCCAGGACTATCTTGCAGCTTTCAAGTCTCTGAGAAGTCTGATTTTGCCCTAAGGAAATACCCAATTTCTAATTTTCCCATGTTAAGGCCCAGTGTCATAACAGCACTGGATTGATGAAGTTGAGGCGCCTGCCTCAGTTTAAGTTTTTCTGTTTCAAGATTGTGACCGAACCCTCGTCACTGGAACTGTGCCGCAGTGCCACCCATTACGTATCAGTCCCAATTATCTTTCAACATGCTGGAATCACTTGTTTTTTAAATCCTTTTTAGACTTTTTTCATGAATTGTTCAGCATAAACAGTTATGCTACAACAAAGTTAAGCGCAGCTACCACTTAGTTCCAGATACGTAACAACACAAGAGATAGTGTTAAAAGAATGATCAAACTCACACATAGTGGTTATTAGTAACATTGCAGAGGAAACACAAGGTGCTTTCTTCTCAGCATGCTTACTACCAGTCTACCAGAGAGAGAGAGGGAGAGAGAGCTGTCTAACAAGCCTGTGGGCAGAGCCACAGTATGAGTGACACTAATCTACAGATAGGCACAGGGTAAGTTGCGGTTTATTATTGTCACGTTTAGTTTCGAGGTACAGCATGGAAATAGGCCTTTTGGCCCACTGAACCTGTGCTGACTAATGACCACCCAAATATTAGTTCTATCCTACACACTAGGGACAATTTACAGAAGCCAAAAAACTTACAAACCTGCACGTCTTTGAATGTGACGGAACTGTAGCACCCGGAGATAACTCACATGGTCACAGAGAGAATATATGAACTCTATATAGACAGCACCCATTGTCAGGATTGAACTTTGGTCTGTGGTACTGTAAGGCAGTAACTTTCCAGGTAGTTGCATGCTATCCAATTGGATGAGATAACAACATACATATATATGATCAAGTTAACTCAAGTACTGAAGGTAGAGCAAAGGGGAAGGTACAGAGTGTGGCATATAGTTCTCAGCAATGTAGCACACCAGTTCCATTAGATAAGGGTCTCGACACAAAACGTGACACATTCCTTCTCTCCAGAGATGCTGCCTGACCCGTTGAGTTACTCTAGCATTTTGTGTCTATCTGCGGTTTATACCAGCATCTACAGTTCCTTCCTGCATAGTTCCATAAACAAAGTCCACTGTCTGTAATGGGGTAGTGGTCAATTGGACAGTACCCTAGCTTATGGAACGATCATTCAGAAGCCTGGTTTTCTCCTCAGTTATCAAGTTTCCGAGTAAGCCATTTGGTCCTCTAACCTGCCCACCATTCAATATGACCATGGCTGATGTTCCTCAGGCATCAACTCCTGTTCGGTGCCAGTTCCTCATTGCACTCAATTTTCCAATCTTTCAAAAGTTTAACTACCGCCATATTAAATACTTCCAATGATTTTGTCTTCACAAATCTCTGGCGCCAGAGAATGACCACACTCTGCAAAAAGAGATTTTGTAAACAAATGACTGGTCTCTTTTATCTCTTATTGAAGAGGAGTGAAAATACTGCCAATTTTAAGCTTGTCCCCTCCCCAATTGACGCTCATTTTGTAACTTGTCAATTATTTATTATTGTCAATAATATGCCCGAGTGAAAAGATTTGCCGTTGGTATTAGTTTATTATTGCCACGTGAACTGTGATATAGTCAAAAGTTTTTTCTGTGTGTTATCCAATCAGATCATACTTCACATGTGCAATCAAGCCATCCACAAGTAGATCAGTGCAAAGAGAAAACTACTCAGAGTGCAGAATATCGGTTTACAATATCATAGCATTACAGTTACAGAGAAAGTGCAGATCAAAAAGAGTTGCAAGGATCACAATGAGATTGGTTGGAAGATCAGGACAACATCTTATCTTACATGAGAATCATTCAGTAGTCCAATAACAGTGGGGAAGTAGCTGTTCCTGAATTTAATGGTACATACTTTCAAACTTTCTTGTGTACTGTCTTAACAGGGAGGGTACGATCCCTTTTAAACCTCGTGGTTGGTTGATGGTGACGAAAGAGGCAAAATGGGGCAGATGTGGACAGTAACTTGGTGGTTGTAGTAGACTGAAGAATATTTTGTGATGGGTGACTGCAAGTTTTACTGAAGGTGAAAATAACCATCTTACTGTCTTGTAGTTTCCCCTGAGGTCACTCTTGCTGCCCGCCCTGATGATCATTCAGTCCTGTACTGCACTGTGTTTGGATTTTACCCACCGGCCATCAAAGTCAGCTGGTTGCAGAATGGTCAACATGTCTCTGAGACAAAATCTTCTGGGGTCATACCCAACAACGATGGAACATATCATCTAAGGTCTGTCCTTGAGTATGATCCATATGATTGGAAACGGTATTCCTGTCATGTCGATCACAGCAGCCTGCCCGGTGGGAAGACCATCATCTGGGGTAAGAACGTTAAATATTCTTTCATAGATAATCATTATCTTCTGTTGATTCCATTTGAGTCATTGTGACTACATCTAGGTATGTTACAAAACTTACCTTCAGCGGCGCTGCAGTTCTGTCACTGCCCGTGTGCGCGACTTTGGCGCCTTTGAGAGGGGGCCGGGTTTAAAATGCGATATTTCGGCAGCCTGTTCTAAACGATCTTGAACAGGCTAAATAGTTGATGAAGAAAAATCGCTTCGACTGCCGTTTTATTAAGTTTATTAATATTAGCGCTTTATAATTTAATTGGCGGAGTAAAATTAAAATCATCTTCAAATGCCGTAAACGCCGACAACGGGGACGGATTTCACGCACGGGACAAGGCAAGGTACACCATTTATTTTTTCATATAAACTTGCTTCTTAGGATGCCTTTAATAAAAATTTAAAGTTGCGAAAATGTGATTATTTAAATATACCAACCGGCTGTATTTTTCCTGCCGATATTGGGGTTTAATTCAGTGCAACCGCAGCGTTCCAAACCAGCGCGTTCCACAAAATCCCACTCGCAAGATGATTTAAATGACCATTAATTTACAGGAATTAAACACTAAATTCCTTCCATTTGGCCTATAAATTAATGACAATGAGATTTAAAAATCATGTTATATTGTGAATTCTTGTGAAATGTTATTTGGACACTTAGGCTTTTTAAAAAATGTTAACTTTTTCTTAAGAAATGGATAGATATTTAGATCTAGTAATTGAATTTTGTAATTAGCTACAATTGGGTAACTAACTAATTATATGCTTTAATTTCAGGTCATCCAAGTAAGATTGTTTCATATTTGTTTCAGAATGCTTCAATCTATAATAACTGAAAATGTCATTAAGTTCTCTTAATTTTTAAGAAAGTTATGGGCTTTTGACTGTCCTTGATCACAGCTTTTGTGTTAAGTCAATGGAAAAGCAATAGGGAACAAGATGCTAATTTCCGAGTATGAAAATGGCCAAACTTTTTTAATACAGAAGATATGAAAGTGGATTAGGTGTCAAATTAAACTTCTTTTTATGCTTTATCTGATGGGATAAATTGCAGACTTGATTTTTAAAATCTCAAAATTTTGTGACATTGCTACATCCCATGTAGTACATCCCATATTCCAAGATGCTTAAACTTTCTTTGTTTAGTGGTGTTGCTCTAAGTAATCACGTAATCAGCACCCACTCTCCACATGAGCAGAAGACTTTGTCAACAGAAAATTTATTAAAAGTAAGTAAATAAATAACTAATATACAAGGAAGGAGTATTTGGGATTCTCAGTGGTGGAACTGATATCCATGAAAGGTATGTTTAAATAAAAAATGAATCTTTCCTCATGATGTGATTAACAGCAAGGCACTGGAGGAGTACATGCCCCAATCTGAATCAATAGTCTGAAGTGGAAATGATTGAGAGCTTTGTGTTCCTTGGCATGAATATATCCAATATTCGGTCATGGACTGACCACATAGCCAAGGAGGCACACCGACACCTCTACTTCCTCAGGAGACTGAGAATATTCATCATGTCTCTGGTGACTCTAGCAAACATCTATAGATGCCGCTAGAGAAAGCATGTTGTTGGGTTGCATCACATCTTGATTTGGGAACTGCACTGCCCAAGACTGCAAGAATATACAAAGAGTTAGAGAGATTAGAGAGATTCCTTTATTTGTCATTCAGACCTTTCGGTCTGAACGAAATTTCGTTGCCTGCAGTCATACATATAATAATAAATGACAAAACACACAATAAACACAAATTAACATCCACCACGGTGAGTTCACCAGGCACCTCCTCACTGTGATGGAGGCAAAAGTCTTAAAGTCTCTGTCTCTTCCCGCTTTCTTCTCCCTCTGCGCTGAGGCGATCCAGGCTTCTGATGCTGTGGCCCCGCCGGGCGACGGTAAGCCAGTCCAGCGGCCGAATCCGTGCTCCACGACGGGCCGGCTCAAACTCCGCGGCCCGGGGTGGTCGAAGCTGCCGAAGCTGCCGGCAGCTTCGACCACCCCGGGCCGCGGAGTTTGATCATCACACAGCCCAGACTTCCCACTATTGACCCAATCTACACCAGGTTGCCTTGGAAAACGAGACTTATCACACCTTTCTCACATTCCTCCTTCCTGCTCCCATCAGGCAATAGGTACTGAAAGTTGAAAATAAGCACTGCCAGACTCAGGAACACCCCCTTTCCACCTGTTAACAGGCTTCGGAAGGGTCCTTCCATAATGTAGGTTTAATGCCCGATTCACCTCAACCTCATTGAACATTGAACATTGTCCATGGAACTGATGTGTTACAATGCTGAGAACTATATTCTGTACTCTGTATCCTCCTCTTTGCTCTATCTATTGATTTTGAGTTTTTTATTTATCTATAGTATTATCTAATTTGTTTGGATAGCATACAAAACAAACCTTTGCGCTGTATCTTGAAACATCTGACATTAATAAAACTAAACCTAATGAAGTAAGTTCCCTAACGCAAGTTACAGATACAGCAATGAAAAATATAACTGCCTGACAAACAGCGATCGTAGTAGTTTGATTCCAGGTATGCTGCACTAACCTACACAAATGCTCACTTTTGAAGATTCCCTCAAACAATGCACAAATAAGGAATCTGATGTTTCACTCTGAAGACTGTTGACATACTCCAGAACTTAATTTTCAACCTATCTATGTATCATCAGCAATCTAGGCTACAGCGCCACCAGTCCATTCTTCTGCTCTTAATACCAACGATAGGTAGTTCACTTTCTTGCATTCATTCCCATCCTGCAGTTGCAGTTTCCCAACCTAAACACTCCTTTAAGACTCTACTTGCTCTTATTTGTTTTTCCATTCATGCTAATTATTACCCCCAATGTCTTAAGGCATGTGCCTTTGCATCACTTGATCAGATATCTTATGAAAATCCAGATATTCTGGCGACATCTGGTGGTCAGGCCACTTATTGCTAGAACCCTCGTCAGGGGAGCTGGGACTATCATGTGACAGGGTTTTGGTGGGAGTTGGTGATGAGTTAATCGCCAGTCAACTGGTGTGCCCGATTACAACGGCAGGAACTTTGCTCAAGTCCTTACTAAACGTGAGTGTGCCAAAACTGTATTTCTTAAAAAAAACATTGATTTGTTCACGACGCTTGGATCTCTACAATATATTGTGTTTCTTTTGTTTCTCATTCCCATTTTGTTACCTATTCTGCTTTTCCATCATTTTGTTTTTGAATTTTGGGCTGTGCACACCTGCAAACTACTGCTGCTCAAATATACATTGTCTACGGGTTCCTGTTGCATTTTCAAAGAATTCTAAGCAATTTCTCAAACAAAGTTTGAAGAAGGGTCCGTAAACGAAATGTCACCTGTCCATGTGTAGGGAGAAACTGCAAATGCTGGTTTACACTTAAGATGGACACAAATTGCTGGAATAACTCAGCTGGTCAGGCAGCATCTCTGGAGAAAAAGAATAGGTGATGTTTCGGGTCACAATCCTTCTGACTGAGCCCATGTTCGCCAGAGATGTTGCCTATTCCGCTGAGTTACTCCAGCATTTTGTGTCTATCATGTATATTCTTTCCACTGACTGGTTAGCATGAAACAAAAGCTTTTCACTGTACCTCAGTACTCATGACAATAAACTAAACTAAAGCTTTTGTGTAAATCAGTATCTGCATCTCTTTCTTTCTACAATTTTCCTGTTAGTGCCCTGTTAATGCACTTTATTGTTTTGTTATTACTCAAATGTTCTGCCATTACTGAAAGGAATCCAGCATTTTCCCCAAAACAGATGTTAGATTATATAGGGTTAAAGCTTTCTGCTTTCAATTCACCTTCTTTCATGAATTAAGTGCCATAGATCATAGAGTTGTACAGAACAGATATTGCCCCTTTGCCATGTTGCAGATCTCCGTGATTCAAAACAACATATTTATATATGTTGAAAAGCGCCAAAGATAGACACAAAATGCTGGAGTAACTCAGCGGTCAGGTAGCATCTCTGGAGAAAAGGAATAGGTGACATTTCGGGTCGAGACCCTTCTTCACCCTGAAGTCTTCAGACAGTGCCAATCTATTTAGCTGCACAGCTTAGCAATTGATTTGTAAAATTATGCATTCTTATTTTTCAGAAGGAAATAGGAAGAAAGACAGGCACATAGGCCCTATTGCCGTGTGTGTGCTGATATTGCTGGCTATTGCCTTGGCAGTAATTGTTTGGAGGAGAAAAAAGAGGAGAGGTAAGATGGAAAAATTGTGATGAACTGTTGCTAGTAAAGATATTGGGCTTGAAGAAATGATCGATCTCAAGTAGGATAAGGCAGCAGCTACACCTGAAATGCCTCGACAGTCACCACTGTCAACTAATGCGGTTACACGGAGAACGTGCAAACTCCACATAGATGGCACTCAATGTCAAAATTGAACCCGGGTCTGTGTCGCTATGAGGCAGCTGCTCTACGAGTTGTGACACTGTGCTGATCTGTTGGGGGCTCGCACTGTTCATGATCCAAGTCAGCTATGAGGCAGATTGGTTGCAGTTTAACATTTACTAGTTTTCTTTAGTTTAATTTAGAGATGCAGTGACGAAACAGGCCCTTCGGCCCATCGAGTCTGCGCTGACCAGTGATCCCCGCACATTAACACTATCCTATACACACACACACCAAGCCAATTAACCTACATACCTGTACGCCTTTGGAGTGTGGGAGGAAACCTTAGATCTTGGAGAAAACACACGCGGTCACGGGGAGAACGTACAAACTCTGTACAGACAGCATCAGTAGTCGGGATCGAATCCGGGTCTCCGGTGCTGCAAGCGCTGTAAGGCAGCAACTCTACTGCTG
This sequence comes from Malacoraja senta, assembly GCA_038087875.1. Classification (NCBI taxonomy): domain Eukaryota; kingdom Metazoa; phylum Chordata; class Chondrichthyes; order Rajiformes; family Rajidae; genus Malacoraja; species Malacoraja senta. The sequence goes on from JAXLNO010004732.1 coordinate 17,388, forward strand.
CACACAGTAGCCGCCTCCGTGGCCACTGTTGCTGGAAGACTCTATGTTTCTATGACTCAAAATTAAGTGGGAATGTGAGTAGTGGGAGAAATGGTTCAAAGTGGAAAGTCGAATGAATGAGCAACAACATGACAGGTGGACTACAATGTGAAACATGGCAGTACTGAGTCAGAGATCTTAATTAAATACCGACATCTGTGGAGTTTGCATGTTGTTCCTGTGACTATGTGGGTTTCCCCAGGTGCTCTGGTTTCGTACCACATCCCCAAAACATTGTTTGGTAGGTTAGTTGTCCCCTGGATTGTGCATGATACAATGTGGGGAGAGCTGATGAGAATGTAGGACAAATGTAGGATTAGTGTACATGAATGGTTGGTGCAGGTCAGTGGGACAAAGGCCATGTTTGTATGCTGCATATTTCCATGACTCTTTATGATGTAGATGCTGACTATTTTTGAATTATAAGATTGGAAAAGACTGTGAGGGATGGTGCTAGAGTAACTCAGCAGGTCAGGCAACATATAGGTGACATTCTGGTTCGAGACACTTCATGCAAATTACAATGGGTATTCCTCCGCTTAAGTCTGATAGTAGTGTACAGATGCACCTCGACCACTGACGTGCTCAACAAGTGCCCCAATGAGTTGAATTAAAGTATGTTTGGAGTAACATGCAGCATTCCTTAAAATCTACAATTTCCTAAATCCCAAGAGAGCTGGATGATCAGGGATTTAGTGTAAATTCAGTCATCTATATCACTGGTTTCTTGCCTGTGATCACACTGTTGTAAGACATATTCTGGTGATGAATTGCAGTTCACTTTCCTCCTGTGTAAAGGAGTTATTGTGTTGAATATAACAAGTGGAAGGGAAAGTCAGTGTAGGATTTAGAGTTTGTACATAATGCAGCATGGTAGTGCAGCTGGTAGAACCGCTGCCTCACAACGCCAGAGACCCAGGTTCAATCTGGACCTGGGGCACTGCCTATGTGGAGTTTGCACGTTCTCCTTGTGACTATGTTGGCTTCCTCAGGGAGCTCCGGTTTCCTCCCATATCCCAAATATGAGCAGGTGTGCAGGTAATCATCCTCGGTAAGTCACCCTGACAGTGTAGGGGGTGGATGGGAAATCTATTATGAATGGGTGATTGCTGGTTAGTATGGATTTGGTGGCACAAATGGCCTGTTTACACACTGCATCACTGTTTTCAAGAGAGAGTTAGATTTAGCTCTTAGGGCTAAGGGATTCAAGGGATATGGGGAAAAAGCCGGATAGGAGTACTAATTTTGGATGATCAGCCATGATTGTATTGAATGGCGGTGCTGGCTCAAAGGGCCGAATAGCCTATTCCTGCACCTATTTTTTTATGTTTCTATCTTTCTATTAAATAAAATAAATTGGAAGACAGAAGGTATTGACTGATGCATCTTCACGCCAGCTGTAAATGTCATAAACTGTGAGAATTGATTGCAAATGTTATACAATATTATAAAATAAACTGGGTGATCAAAATGACAAGATGGATGAAGAGCAGAGTTTTCATTGAAATAACAGATGTGCTGCTTTCTCGAGCACTTGGCATTGGTTGTGTAATATTTCCTCTTCAAAATACAATGTTCCCTGGCATTGCTGGTCTGAGACACCATTCAGCAAGTATATTTCCTGAAACGGAGGTTCTGCTTTCATGGTATCAAGATGTCCAACAGCTCCAGCACCCAGAACCAAGCCATTTCTCACCTTGCCAAAACTAAGAATGCAGCAACAATTTAGTCTTTGAACATCAACAACATGCACATTTGAACTGAGGCAATGGTTAGCTTATTATCACTAAACCAGTCGTGGTCATGGGTCTGCCATTGTGGTCACTATTACTGAGGGTGATTAACTATCATTTAGCAGTGAAAGAGAAAAGAATTGGCTTTTCAAGCCCACGGAGCCATAGTCATACGGCATGGAAACGGACCCTTTGCCTCAACTTGGCCATGCCAACCAAGATGCCATGTTTAAATTACAATTTTCCTGCAATTGACCCATATCTGACTGAACCTTTCCTATCTACAGTATGTACCTGTCCATGTGTGTTCTAAAATGTTTTTTAATACCTGCCTCAACTCCTTCCCCTGGAATGTTCTTCCATATTTCCACTTCCTCTGGTTCTGAGTAACTCGTTTCCTTCTCACCTTAAACCTAAGTCCTCTGGTTCTTGATTACACAAGGCTGGTTAAAAGATTCTGTGCATTCAATCTATCTATGCTCCTTGATTTTATAAACTTCTATAAGATCACCCCTCAGCCTCTTGCGTGCCAAGGACTAAAGTCCAAGCATTCTCATCCTCTCCCTGAATCACAGGCCCTGTTAATGACATCCTTCCGATAGTGGAGTGACCAAAACTTAACACAATACTCCAAATGTGGCCTCACCAACATATTGTACAACTGTAGCAGAACATCCCAACTTTTTTATTCAGTACCTTTCTTTTAAAATCTTTTTATTGTTTTTTTTCCAAAAAACAAAAACAGAAACAAAAATAAAACATTAAAAACAGAGGAAAAAGAATAATGATAAATATAACAATGGTATTGATACATAGGGATCAGGATTCAACACATTAATAACAGGTATAACCTAATATGAGACCAGTGTCAAAATACACAATGAATATAGACCTCTCGGTCTCTATGTAAATATAGTTAAATCTTTAAAAGGAAACATAAATGTAAAAAAAAGCAAAGATAAAAAGACAAAAAGAAAAAGAAAAAACAAAACCCCCATAAACTTAAAAAAATAAAAATTGATAATAATAAAATAAGAATAAAAATAAATTAAATAAATAAAACAAAACAGAGCAAAACCGAATCTGAACTGAGAAATTCAACAATTTAAGTCTGTTTGTCGTCAAGTCTGTTCCACCCTATGAAGGTAAAATATTTTTTATAACGGTTAAAGAGGGAACAATTTATGTTGTATGAAAGTGTTCAATAAATTTTCCCCAAGTCTTATCAAATTTAACCAAGGGTTCAACAATATCACTTCTGATTTTTTCTAAATTTAAACATGATATCGTTTCAGAATACCACTGGAGTGTGGTCGGAGGGTTGGAATATTTCCATTTAAATAAAATAAATCTTCTGGCAATTAATGTGGTAAAAGCAATCAACCGATGGGCGGAGTGGGACAAATGAATAGAATCTAACATTGGTAACCCAAAAATTGCAGTAATAGGATGAGGTTGTAAATCTATACCTAAGACTACCGAAATAGTATCAAAAATTTATTTCCAATATTTTTCCAAAAGAGGGCAGGACCAAAACATATGGGTCAGTGATGCCACTTCAGAGTTACATCTGTCACAGGTAGGATTTATATGACCATAAAAACGAGCTAACTTATCTTTTGACATATGAGCTCTGTGGACCACCTTGAATTGTATCAAAGCGTGTCTTGCACACATTGAAGAAGTATTAACTAATTGAAGGATCCTCTCCCATTTCTCTATAGATAAAGACATTTGGAGTTCTCTTTCCCAGTCATTCTTAATTTTATCAAATGTATCTATTTGTAATTTTAAAATCAACTCATGAATAGTCGTTATTAATCCTTTCTGATAAGGGTTCACTGTAAAAAAAATCCAAAATTTCGGGTTGATGTGGTAGCGGAAAAAGGGGTAGTTCCTTTTGTCTAATTTGTAAATATCTAAAAAAGTGTGAATTAGGTAAGTTATTGGAGAGTTGTTCGAAAGACATAAAACAACACTCCAAAAACAAATCACAAAAAGCTACTAATCCCTTCCTCTTCCATAACAAAAAAACTTGATCAGTACTAGATGGTTGGAAGAGATATTTGGATAAAATCAGATAGCCCAAAAAACTTATGAAATTGAAACCGTATTCGGAACGTATGTCTTATTATTGGGTTCGTCATATATTTATTCAATCTCGTAATTGTAAAAGGTAACGAGGTCCCTAGAATAGAAGCCAATTATAGCCCTTGTAAGGAATCACGTTCTAGGTTTATCCGTCCAGGGCATTGGGTATCTTCTAAATCTTTTGTCCAAAATGTTAAATAACGATCATTGACTGCCCAATAGTAGAGTCTAAGGTTCGGCAATGCCAAACCACCAACTTTTTTTTATTTCTGCAGGTATTTTTTACCTAGTCTGGCATTTTTATTCTGCCATATATATGAAGATATTTTAGAGTCTATAATATCAAAGAAAGATTTGGCAATAAAAATTGGTATCGTCTGAAATAAATACAGAAATTTAGGTAAAATGAACATTTTAATAGCATTGATTCGGCCAATTAAGGATAAGGACATTGGTGACCATTTAGTGAACTGATGTTTAATATGGTCAATTAAAGGAATAAAATTAGCTTTAAATAAATCCTTGTGTTTCTTGGTGATCTTAATACCTAAATAAGTAAAACTTTCGGTAGTCAATCTAAATGGAAACTGTCCATAACTCGAAACAAAATTATATAATGGGAAAGCTCACTCTTACTAAGATTTAGTTTATAACCAGAAAAACTACTGAATTGATTAAGTAATGCTACTATTGCCGGAATAGATTTCTCAGGGTTAGAAATAAATAATAACAGATCATCTGCATAAAGAGATAGCTTATGTGTCTTATTCCCGCGGACAATACCAAAAATATTAGGGGATTCCCTAATAGCAGTGGCTAAAGTTTCCAAAGCAATATCAAATAGTAAAGGACTTAAGGGACAGCCCTGTATAGTACCTCGAAAGAGCCTGAAAAAAGGGGATCTCTGATTATTAGTAAATACAGAAGCCTGAGGTATAAGATATATCAGTTTGATCCAAGAGATAAATTTTGGACCAATCTTAACTTTTTCAAGTATATTGAATAAGTATTCCATTCTACTCTATCAATAGCCTTCTCGGCATCAAGTGAGATGACACTTTCTGGGATTTTATTAGACGCTGTATATACAATATTTATTAATCTCCTAACATTAAAGAATGAGTAATGATTTTTAATAAAACCTGTCTGATCTTCAGAGATAATTTGCGGTAAAATCTTTTCCAATCTCATAGCTAATATTTTGGAAAGAATTTTAAAATTTACATTGAACATTGATATAGGTCTATATGATGTCACTTCAGTAGGGTCTTTATCTTTTTTAAAAATTAAAGAAATAGAAGCTTCATAAAAAGATTGTAGTAATCTATTCCTTAAAAAGGCTTCTTTAAATACCTTGCATAGCCATAGAGACAATAAATTTGAGAAATACTTTTAAAATTCTACTGTAAACCCATCTAAACCGGGAGCTTTACCAGAATTCATTGAAAAAATTGCATTCTGTATTTCCTCTTCCGTGATGGGTTCATCTAACAACAGAGACTCAGGAACATCTGGCCTCCGTAGAGGCAATAGCGGAGGCCTCAATAGGCCTGACTGGGGGAGATCTGGGGATGGGGACTGGACATTGTGCCTTCTGGTAACCATTGTGGGGGGATGATTTTTGTATGTAGTGTCTATTTTTAGTCTGTGTCCAAGATCGCGGTCGGAAGGGAGAGTGGACGCTGGCACGGTTTAGCTGCCGCTGCTCTCTCTTCACATTGTGTTTCTGATTTTTGTTTTTTTTGTTGTGTCTTTGGATCGAATTCTGTCTTTAATTTGTGTGTTGGTGAGGTCTTTATAATTTATTTTACTCCGATTATATGTTTCTTATTTGTTAAACTCTGTAAGGTGTCCTTGAGACTTTGGTATAAGGCGCCCGTAAATAAAAGTTATTATTATTATTATTATTATTGTATGGTAAATTTGGTAAGTTCAGTTTCTTTAAAAACTCATGCATTATATTGGAATCAGTAGGAAAATTTGATTGGTATAGGGAGGTATAAAATTCCTGAAAGGATTTATTAATTTCGTCATGGTCTACAGTTACTGTACCATCCCGTTTACTCACTTTAGTAATCTGACGCTTGGCCGACACTGCTTTCAATTGATTAGCAAGTAATTTACCAGATTCTGCGCCATTTATATAAAATTAACTTTTGTTTTTAAGTAACTGGTTCTCAATCGGTGATACTAATAACAAATCATAACTCAATTGAAGTTCAACTATATTCTTATAGAGCTCTAAACTAGGAGCTTTTGAATATTTTTTATCAATTTCTTTAATCTCGTCAGCCAATGTGCGTATTTCTTTTTGTGCTTGTTTTTTTAATCCCGCGGAGTATGAAATAATTTGTCCACGAATATATGCCTTAAAAGCATCCCAAACTATACCATTGGATATTTCTTCATTAGAGTTTGTCAAGAAGTAAAAAGCAATCTGATCTTTCATAAACTTAATAAAGTTTAAGTCTTGGAGCAAAGTAGCATTAAATCGCCATTGTTTAGCACTAAACTTGGAATCAGGTAGTTTGATCAATAGTTTCACTGGTGCATGATCAGAAATAGCAATTGCATCATACTCGCATGCAATGACCGATGGAACTAGCCGAGAATCTAGTATAAATAGTCGATCCTAGAATAACTATGATATACATGAGAGAAAAATGAAAATTCTTTGTCATTTGCGTGTAAGAATCTCCAAATTTCTAACATTCCCGAGTCAAGTAAAAAAGAATTAATAAAATTAGCTGATTTATTTGGAAGCACATGATCAGATGTAGACCTATCAATCGAGGGATTCAAACAGCAATTGAAGTCTCCACCCATTATTAAAAAGTGTTCATTTAAATTAGGAAAGGATGCAATTAACTGTTTAAAAAACTCAGGGTGATCAATATTTGGTGCATAGACATTCACCATTGCGACTTTTTGCCTATAAAGGAGACTGGTAATCACCAAGAATCTGCCATATGGATCAGAAATTGTTTCATGGTGAACAAACGGAATTGAGGGGTCGATAAAAATAGAGACTCCTTTCACCTTAGCCTGTGAATTTGAATGAAACTGCTGTCCTCTCCAAAACTTGAAAAATCGTGACTTGTCATCTTGCCTTACATGAGTTTCCTGAACAAAGATAATCTGAGCATTTAGTCTGTGAAGAACTTTTTTTTAAAAATCCTCTTAATGGGATGGTTCAAGCCATTCACATTCCATGAAAGGAACTTTATACATATTGCTTGTAAAAATCATGTGGGATGTAATGGGTTAGTTTCTTGAAGCCTAAAAGTTCATAATACTGGAAGAAGAAAAATCTAGGGCGGAGCCAGAAGTGACGACATTTCAGCCAATTTTGTAGTTCAGAATTTGCACAAATGGAGATCACTAAATAGGGAACAAAAGACCCCTCCCCCTTCCCCCCTCCCACCCCTGTAGAACCCCAAACTGACCAAAAGACAGTCAGCAAACTACCTAATCCCCTCCCCGATCCCATCTCTCCCAGTAACAGCGCTCAGGATAAAAAGAATAATATTTAACCACCACGTCATAACACATTCGTTATTATCTCTTTGAGAGAGAAGAAAAAAAAATACAGACTGGCATGGAATGCTGCTTATTATTATTCAAGGTCAAGATATGAAAAACAAGAACTGCGTTCTCTTAGTTTGTCTAACAACAGGGGAACACAAATTAACAAAGAAATTCTTAAAAGAATATATATAAAAGAAAAACAACTCGTCCAGTTAAATTCTTAATCATTACCAAACGAAATGTTGTCAAAATAGGAACAGTAAATCTCCAATTATAACTTAATCAGCTATCAATTACTCCCCTTCCTCGTCGTAGCTCTTCAGACGCAGCTGGAGGCGTCTTGAGGACTGTTAAAAAATCGAAAGTTACCATTGAAAAGCCGAATACGCAATCTAGTTGGAAATAATAGAGCTGGGCGCAGTTTTTTCTAATACAAATCAGACATTACATTATAAAAAGTCTTTCTTATTTCCAAAAGCTCGTAACTATAATCAGGGACAAACCGAAACTTACATCCTTCATATTCAACCACACCAAACTTTTTTGCTGCCTGGAGAATATTCTCCTTCATTTGAAAAAAATGAAACCGAATGATCAAGTGTCTCGGTTTATTACCGGATCTCTTCCCAATCCTATGTGCCTTATCCAGGAACGGAAGGTTTTCATTGTGCTCAATGTTGAATGTTTCCTTTATCATTTTAGAAGCATATTTTATAACATTATCTCCTTCTTGGCCTTCCGGCAAACCAACAATTCGTAAATTCAAACGATGGCTTCTGTTTTCTAAGTCCATATTTTTAGACTTGTATTGCTGAAGTGCTCGAGTGTTTTCATTCATTCTCCGTTCCAATTTTTCAATCTTCAAATCTCTCTCCTGTCCCAGGGTGCACAAGATATCAATTTGATCCTTTTGTTCACAAAGTTCATCTTGTAACAAAGACAGTTTTCCTTGGACTTCCTTCAATTTGGTCGAAACTCCTTTCACCATTTCTTCCAAACTGCCAAATCTTGTTTTCATTTCATTTTTCAGCTCATTTTTCAATTCATCGTTCATTTTCGATATTGCTTCTATGATGCTGGAATCAGAAGCTGCAGCTGTGGTTGTGGCTTTCCCCAGTTCCTTCTTTGGGGATCCTCCTTTCCTTCTTGTCTCCATGCTTTTCACGATTAAGGCGTGTAAAAGTGCAACCTTACAGCATGCTGCCTTACACAAGGAGAGTCTAGTTATTGACATGTTATTGATGTTCATGATTATTCTGTTCTTTGTGCCTGGCCATTTTGACTTTGTCACATTTTACTTGGTTTATGATATTGTACAAGATTTGCAATCACACCTCCCAATTGACTAAAATTATCCCAATTAACTAAATGCCTACTATGGCATTTAACTTATTGCATTATATTCAGTGCAGGGTAGAAGCTGCAGTTTTTTTTAAAAGGGCAAGTTTGTATTACATACTATGTGGTGTGTGCCTGGAAAGCACTGCCAGGGATGGTGGCGTCTGGGGTGCACCTTCGTGGTGCATGGAGATGGAGGGGTTTGAGGGACATGAATCATTTGCAGGCAGATGCTGCCTAACTGGTGTCTGTCTGACTGATCTGGAGGGATCTGATGGTCAGGCAGGGAATATTTCCAGTGACCCAATGGTGCTGAGTTCGCTGAATTTTACGGTGAATGGGAATGCCCCTGTAATAGAGGAACAGGTCCTTTGTCCAACAACGTTTGTGCTGAACATGACGCAACCTGAGGCAGAGTGGCGCTGCTGATAGAGCTGCTGCCTCAGTGCGTCATAGACATCAGTTCAATCCTAACCTCGGTTGTCGGCTGTGTGAAGTTTGCATGTATTCCCTATGACCGCATGGGTTTCCACTGTCCTCCAGTTTTCACACACATACTAAAGATGCCAGGTTTTATGGGTTAATTGGTCTCTGTAATTTGACCCTAGTGTGGAAGCGAAAGTTAGATAACATAGAACTTGTGTGAACGGAACTATTTGAAGGAGTATTGAGTTTTTTGTTTAGTTTAGAGAGAGAGCATTGAAACAGACACTTCGGCCCCACTGAGTCCGCACCAACCAACGATCACCCACATAAGCTAGGGACACAAGTCAATTAACCTACAAACCTGCACATCTGTCTTTGGAATGTGGGAGGAAACTGGAGCACCTGGAGAAAACCTATGCAGTCACAGGGAGAAGGTACAAATTCCGTACAGACATCACCCGTGGTCAGGATCAAACCCAGGTGTCTGGCGCTGTGCCTTTATATCTGGAAGGAAGATGTTATGTGGGATGAATCAACAGTTAAAGTGAATAAACTAGTTGCATCTTTCTGAGTTCTGTTCTCTGCTATGCCATTTCTTTGTTGTCTAATATTTAATTTCCCTCCTCAGATTATCAAAATATTCAACCAAAGCAGAACGTGCACTGCTAACCAATCGCTGAGTAGAAGATTTCATGGATGTGATTAAAATGCAGGAACTGAAATAAATGGAAAGAGTTAAATTAAGTTTATCAAACATGACAGAAATTCTCAATAAACTGCCCTGCATTTGTACAAATTAGAGCTATCTAGCAATTTATGTTGATAACAGCTGATATGACTAAGGCCTCAACTCCTTTACTGTGCTTATTCCACATAAGACACAATTCCCTGGTCTTTTAGAATATATCCACGCATTATCCATCAATTCACCACCACATCATGCCTCTTTAATACATTCATAAGGTTAACTCTGTTTCTTGTCATCTCCAAGGGACACAGAACCAGTGATTTCAGCCATTCATGGTTAGGCAACACTTGCTTATTCCAGAAATCTCTTCTAGCTGATATGCAATATTAATATATCCTTTCTTAAATTTGAGGACTAAGCTGTGCACAGTGCTCATGGTTTGTTCTTAGCAACATCATGTACCATAATTACAATAGTAACCTACCTTTGAATGCTACTCACCTTCTGAGTTGTGTGCTGCATCTACCTGCTGGCTTTTTGTTTTGCACTTTAAGCACTTGAATCTCTTGTACTCCACTCATTTGCAATCTCACTCCATTTAGATAATAGCTTCCTTTGAATTGCTCTTACCAGAGTGTGTGAGCACATATTTTCCATTATTAAACTCCATTTGCCATGTTTATGTTCATCTAACAAAGAGTCATAGAGCCATATAGCATGGAAGTAGGTACTTCAGCCTAATGCTCCAAGCTGAACAAGATGCTACATCTAGGTTAGTCACATTTGCCAGCGTTTGGCCCACTTTCCTCTCAACATGTTCTATCCATGTACCTGTCCAAGTGTCTTTTCAATGTTGTTATTCTGCCTTCGCTGGCAGCTCATTCCATACACCCAGTAACCTCTTCGTAGAAAAGGTTGCCTCTCAGGTTCCTACTAAATCTTCCTCCTCACCTTAAACCCAGGGGTGCAGTGCTGCCGGAGCTCACCTGAGCACCGATCCGGCACATCTGTTAAAGAAAAAATAAACAGGGTGGAATTTTAACTAGCGGATGTGTGGTCGGGGTAACCTGATTAAAAGAGGGGTAAGGGGAAGACCCATCACTACTGAGGTTCCCTGTAGGAGGAGGGGAACACTATGATGCAGCAGAGACAGACCATGTGATGTGTGCATCGTTTGTGGTTGTGGGCCTGGAGCTGAGCCTGGAACTCTGGTGGGTGGGTGTGTAGGTGAATGGGTGTGAGGGTGAGAGTGTGTGTGTGTGAAGGCCCAGAGCTGTGGGATAGTCAGGGTGAGTCGGTGTCTTGCCGGCACCTCTGTAAAAATACATGATAACAGTCTTTTTCTTTACTTGCTTCATAATTATATTTCATGATAATCAGTGAGTGCAACCGTGCAATATTTTGTCATAATTAAATTATGTATTATATGTTTTAAAGTACTAGCTATACACTGGGATGTAGTAATAGGCTATAATCTTGTTTGACCCTCTAGGGAGACTAGCTTGCCCCCCCCCCCCCAGCAAAATCTGAAATGCCCCTGTTTGACAGCTCCGACACCTAAAAAATTAGCATTGAACACTGCTTAAACCTGTTTTTGCTGGTTCTTGATTACCCTACCCTGGGTAAAATAAATCCTGATCAATCGCCCTCATGATTTTAGAAAGCTCTCTAAGCACCAATTAAATGGTTTCAATTATAGATAGAGTAAGACTTTGTGGTTATTTCCAACAAGAATTTTAGACTAAAGAAAGGCCAGTGGAAGTACTTGGTCAAACAGCATCTGTGGAGGCAAATGACATATACCAACATTTCAAGGCAAGGCACTGCATTAGAATTGAAGGAGAGGATGGGAAGATTCCAGCAGTTTGAAGGAGGAATGGGGCAGAGGCTGGTATGTGGCAGGTGGAATAGTAAGATTAAACGAGAACTTACCAAGTTTGAAGTTTGATCTTTATTTTATGAGGAGTAACGTTGAGGGATTACGTGAAGAAGCCCCGTCCAGCCGCACACGCGTCAATCTTTCAAAGCAGCGGAGTGACAATCACAGACGATAATTACTGAAGTATGATAGTAAGATGCATAAAGACTTAGAACTACCAGCTTGATCCTTTTATGAGGGTGGGAGCGGAGGGCACGTAATCCCTCAACGTTACTCCTCATAAAATAAAGATCAAGCTTCAAACTTGGTAAGTTCTCGTTTAATCTTACTATTTTACTTCGGAGTCACGTGAGTGACTACGTGAAGATTTCAAAGCTCTGTGATTTCACACCGTGGATTCAAATCCAGGTGTTCACTGCATCGATTGACTCTATTTGAGTAAGCACAATCAACAATGCATAACCACAACATTTGAATGTAATCAGTTAATGGTTTTATTTATTTTAATAAAAGTAACAAAATTAGGCCCATTTATTATAATGGGGGATTTAATACTGTATCCAGCACAGCATTACCAAACCCTCTGAGATCTTTAATCTCCTTGTGGTAATACTTGTGAAACATCTGTTCACTTGCCCATCCTGCGGCCATGAGAATAAGGTCTATTAGCACGTCTGAATCCCTGGCCGCTGATGTTGATGCCGCCCTGGTGGAATGAGATTTAAATTTATCAGTATCAATACCTGAATATCTCAACACCTGTTTCAACCATCGTGAAATTGTTTGTGTTGACACTTTCTTATGAGGCTTTTTATGACTAATAAAAAATGCCAATTCGGCGCCTCTTAAAACTTTTGTTGTTTCTATGTAACATTTCACATATGTTACTACACACAGTCGTGAATCTGTAGGATATGCTAAAAATTCCAACTTGCATCCTGTGAACCCAGGTCTACTTTGCTTCAGTAAATCATAGACATAGAATGTCACGGCATTTTGCCCTACTTTCATTCTATCAATTCTGAGTTTCTGTAATGTGTGAACTCTCTGTGCTGAAACTAATGCCATGAGCATAACCAATTTCATGGTAATTTTGGATAATGACAGAGTTTCAACTGGATTCCAATTCCTTAGGAACATCAGTACATCTTTTACATTCCAAATTTCTGTATACCTGGGTCTGGGAGGATTAGAGTTGAAAATTTCTTTCATAAACCTACAGACCCAAGGATGTGCTCCAATTGGAGTTTGTTCTGATTCACTGCTTAAATATGCAGAGAGTGCACTTCGTGCAGTATTAATTGCACTATAACTTAATTTCAATTCATAGTGTAGAGTTGAAAGAAACTCTATTACATCTGAAATTTCTGCTGTGTTATATGCAATATTCTTTCCTGAACAAAACACCTCCCATTTCTTTATATATGAAATGTACTGCTTCTGGGTACTATTCCTCCAGGCTGCTGTCATAACATCCACCGTACGGTCTGATAATCTTTTTCCAAGATATGGCCTTCTTAGAATCTGCAAATCAACAAACCAATACGATTATGTAAAGGATGTGATTCATTAGTCACAGGGTGTACAAGCAGTTTAATCTGCTTTGGAATAACCATAAGGGTTTTGGTTTTTTTTCCCCCATTTTTAACACCAGTGGGTACCACACCTGTGTAGGCCAATCTGGTACTACCAAAATCCCTGAGGCTGAATCTTGTTTAATTTTCTGTATGCATTTGTGGATTAAACAAAATGGTGGAAACGCATACAGAAACATACCACCCCAATGTAGCGAGAAAGCATCCACCACTACTGCACCAGGATCAGGTTCCCATGACACATACTTAGGCAACTGGTGGTTCAATCTTGATGCAAACAGATCAATTTCTGGCATTCCAAATTGTGTGATAATTTGTGTGAATATTTTCCGAATTAACATCCATTCTGTATTATCATTAAATTTATGTGATCTTTTGTCTGCAATTGTATTAATTTTTACCTGGTAAATATTGCTGACAGCCACATTTTTCTGGCAATACCCCAGGTCCAAATTTCATTTGCCAATTTATCACATGATTCTGATTTTATACCACCCATGTGATTTATGTATGCTACAGCTGTAGTATTGTCAACCTGTACCTGAACATGCACATTTCCCATATCAGTGCAATAAGCTCTAAGGCCGTAAAATGCGCCTAATAGCTCTAGGTAATTGATTCCCAGTTTTTCCAGCAAAGGTACTTCATTCACATTCCACCTACCTCCACAGCTGGAAATCATGTTAGTAGCGCCTCAACTCAGCACACTTACATCAGTCTGTAGAGTGACGGAAGGTGTTTCTACCAGAACTTTTCTGGAAGCATTAGAAACATTGTTAATCCACCATTCTATTTCTGTAATGGATTGAATTGTTAATTTCATGGGCCTATCAAAATGCCCTCTATTCATTTTTAACGCTTGTACCTTAGCTCTCTGTAAACATTGATAATGCAATGGTCCAAACGTGACCGCTGGAAACCCTGCAATTAATTTGCCCAGCAAACTTGCCACTTCTCTAATTGAAGGTGTGTCCTCGTTAATGGGTTTTATGCAACCTTCAATTAATTGCAGCTTTTTATCTTTTGGAAAAGTGATTACCATGTGTTCGGAGTTAATTGTGAACCCTAGGTAATCAATCTTTTTGCTTGGTAACAATTTAGATTTTTGTAGGTGAATCATGAAACCTAATTTCTCAAAATGTATTTGACTCTGGATACTGACAATTTTGCAGCAGCCAAAGTGTCCCCTACAATGAGGATATCATCTAAATAAGCCATTAATACATGGCCCTCAGCTCTTAACAGAGCTAAAATTTGGTTTGAGCAATTTAGTGAATAATCTTGGTGCTGAAATCAGACCAAGCAGAATAATATGCATTTTGCAGATCTATGCTTGCCTTATAGCAATTCTTTGTGACTAGCTAAATGGCATTAGTAAATGTTTCCATTTTGAAATGTTTCTATTGTACATAAAGGTTAAGATTTGTCAGATTGGAAATGATTCTATATCCACCATCCCTTTTCTAGGAGAATATTCCTAGGAGAATATTTGACACAAACTGATGGTGTTGTTCTCCTGACATTTATATCATCCTTTTCTGCATAAAGTTTTTCAATTCTCCTTTGATCAACCCATTCTCTTCCTTTGAGAAAATCCGTGACCAGTTTGAATTATGCTGAATTGGAGGATCCAAACGTGGAGAGAACTCAATTTTGAATCCTACAATGCTACATAGAATAAATGAATCATTTGTTATTGATTGCCATTCTTTTAGGAAGAATCGTAACCTTCCCCCTATTTGTGAGTGTGAAACATTTGTTGTGTTTCTTACCAGACCAAGCCCCCTAACCTCGGGGTTTGCCACCGGCAGTTGTTGTCCCCTTCTAGTAGGCACATTGTAACCTCCACGTATCCTCGGTGCAGCACGTCAACGTGTATACGAGAATGATAGGATTGTTCCTTCTCCAGCACCACATTTCGCCTGTAGGGATACTGCCTTCTCACCGCTCTGCTCAGCATAGGTGATCCTTTAGTTTCTTTGTTAGATTTTCTCCAAAACAGATTTAGGCATTTGTATATTGGATGGTTTGCAGAGCCTGCATACTTAGGATGAATATTTGGTCTTATTGCATTTTTATGAATACAATTTATTTCAAAGTGCACACTACACATGAGTGCTACATTTTGTTGTGAATACGATATATAACCTTCATCCAACCACTGACCCCAGAAATTTCAGCACTTGTGTAATTTCAATTCTTGTGAGCGTAAACCACTGCTCAAATTACCCATATCAAGTTTATTCACTGCTGTAACTGCTACAATTTCCCGGGTCTCATATTTTTTTGATAGTCTCATCCATGGTTAATTCCTGGGCTGATGGGAGAGTAGATAATTTATAGTCATAGCTATTTCCTCTCTCAAAGGTTCCCCTGTTACTCTGGGAGCAGCAAAGTTTTGTGCCAGCCTTGGAACATTTTTGGCTCTGATAATGGGCTCTGGTCCTCATTTAAATCATCATCTAAATCTAGATATTCATTTTTATGTTGGGTAATTTCTGGCTCCCCTGTTTCAGGTAAGTCTCTGCCAGATTCCCCCTGCGCGGGCTCTCTTGTAGGCCCACGGACAGGCAGCCCTGCTTCAGGTGCTGCTGGCTCTGGCTCAATTCTAGGCCAACGCTTCATTATTTTTACACTTTATATTTGTCGGTGCTGGCACATTTATCATTGCACGTTTGTGCTGCCTTTTGTTCAGGCATTTCTAGTACTGGCTCTCCAATAGGCCAACACATAACTTGCCTTTTTTCTGGCATTTTTGGGCACTGGCTCTCCTGTAGGCCAACCTCTTTAATGTTTCTGCACAGGCACTGATGGCTCTCCTGTAGGCCACCCTTGTGCCTGTTCCAAGGCACCTCCTGTGCTGTACTTCATTGGCTAACACCGACTTAAATCCTCCTGTGGGGGTTCTTTACAAATCATCTGCCCCATAAGGAGTTAAAAAGTTTTTGACCCTTGCAGTGTAATTCTCTTTCCTGCCTGAGGAGGGCATACCTCCGGGTCTGACTCACTCGAGTCCACAGGTCGGGCCGATTTTTTTTTCTCAGCCTTGCGCCCGCCCGCGGCGGTTTAACGCACATTCGACCACGACGGGAGTTAATGGCTTCGCTGCCACTGACTCCCCTGACTGACGCCCGCTACCCTTAGGATCTGGGGTTTTACTACGGTGCGTCCCTGGCCGCCTCTCCTTCCCATTTCTCTATAATAAACTTGTGTGGAGCTCCACGAACAAGTCTAAACGGGAAGGAAACGCTCCTGTAAGTGAAAAGTAACGCACTTACCTTCCGACTTTTGTTTTACTTTTGTTTTACTCACCGGCTGGAGGAGCTCCTGCTCCTCCACACACGGTCATGAACGCTATGCGTCTGATCGATAATGACGCGTGTGCGGCTGGACGGGGCTTCTTCACGTAGTCACTCACGTGACTCCGAAGTAAAATTGTTATTTAGACCCAATCCTGGACAGACTCTCAACAAAACCGGCTCCTACCATAGCCTCAGTGCAAACTTTAAATGATTTAACTAAGACTAGGAATATGGTTGACATTTGGCGACTGCAGCATCCTACTAACAGAGATTTCTCTTTCTATTCTCATGTCCACAAATCTTACACTAGGATTGACTATTTTTTGATTTCGTCTGAATTACTGTCCAGTATAACAAATTCCACCTATCATAATATTTTGATTTCTGACCATAGTCCGGTGTAACTTCAATTTAAATATATTCTGTCCAAACAAAAGTACAGCTGGTGCTTCAACCCTCTTCTTCTTAATGATCACTCTTTTATTGACCAAATGACTGCATGTATAGATGAGTTTCTTACCATAAATGATAATGGGGAAGTCTCTGATTCCACTTTATGGGAGGCTTTTAAGGTTGTGATGAGAGGCCATATCATTTCATTTGAATCATATACAAAAAGAGAACTTAATCGTCGCCTTAGGGATATTGATAAGATGCTTCCAGTGCTTGAAGAGACGTATAGATCCTCTCTTACAGTCTGACTACAATAAGATCTTAAAACTAAAATATGAATATAATACTATCCTCAATAAACGTCTTAGCAGCCAATTACTAAAGCTCAAACAGAAATACTTTGAACTCGGTGATAAACCAGAGAAATTATTAGCAAGTCAACTTAGAGGTGAGCAAGCTAATCGTGCCATTCATAGGATTAAATTAAAATCAGGTATACTGGTTACTGACTTGAAGCATATAAATGCTTGCTTCAGGGACTTTTATAAAGAACTTTATTCCAGTAAAGTAAAGCCCACTGAAACAGATTTTTGTGATTTTTTCACTAACCTAAATATTCCACAACTTGATGGAGCATCTAGAGATGATATTGACACTCAGATTTCTGTAGATGACCTTCTGGAAGCTATCTGAGCATTTCCCTCTGGAAAAGCAGCAGGCCCAGATGGCTTCGGCTGCGAATTCTATAAGGCGTTTCATGGAAAAATAGTCCCTCTCATGTTAAGAATGGTGAATGATTCAGTGAAAAACAAGAGGCTCCCTAGCTCACTCTATGAAGCTAATGTTTGCTTGCTCCTGAAAAAGGGAAAAGCAGAGACTGACCTTGCAAGTTACAGACCAATCGCTCTTCTGAACTGTGACCAGAAGATGATAACTAAAGTCCTGGCCACAAAATTAGGTAAGCACATCTCAAAAATTGTACATCCTGATCAGACTGGATTTATACCGGGTAGATTCTCATTTAGTAATGTTCGTCTGCTGTTAAATACATTATATTCGGTTCATGACAAGGATACGCAAGCTGCCATCCTATCTCTCGATGTTCAGAAGGCTTTCGATCAGATCGAATGGCCCTATATGCTAGAGACGTTAAAACAGTTTGGGTTCGGGATGAACTTTATAGAGTGGATTAAAATAATTTATTCAAATCCAGTATCTTCTATTCTGACTAACACAGAAAAATCCCAACCTTTTGACCTGCAGCGCGGTGTGAGACAGGGTGATCCCCTTTCTCCCCTGCTGTTTGATATCGCTTTAGAACCTCTTGCAATAGGAATCAGGGGTCACCCGGGTATTCATGGTGTAAAATTTGGTAATGTTGAATGTCTTGTGAATTTATATGCAGATGATTTATTAATTTGTTTATCTGATCCGGTAGTGTCAGTTCCCAACCTTCTGAACTACATTAAGTCATTTGGTAAACTGTCAGGATATACAATTAACTGGGATAAAAGTGAATTCATGCCCTTGACGAATAATTTGAGCCCTGCTTTCTTGAAATCTTTGTCATTTAAATTAGTTACCACCCACTTTCCCTATGTTGGACTGAAGATTTCCAGAAACCCCAAACTTCTACTTAAATTGAATTTTTTGGACATGGTAGACAAATTAAAAGCTAGCAATAGGTGCTGGAAGCTGCTTCCCCTCTCAATGATAGGTCGCATCAATGCTATTAAAATGGTTGCACTTCCAAGATTTTTGTATCTTTTCCAAAACCTTCCTGGCTACTTACCTTTGTCTTTTTTCAAACAACTGGATTCGGTTATACTCTCATTTGTCTGGGCAGACAAATCCCCTCGCATTGCTAAAGCCCACCTACAGAAAAATGTGGACAGGGGTGGCCTCGGCCTTCCGGTACTGAAGCATTACTACTGGGCTGCAAATGCGAGGGCTCTCACTTTCTGGAAATGGGGTTTTCCTGATGATGACCGGTCTGATGTTTCCCCACTCTAGCTAAAAATTGAATCCATGTATGTTTCAGAGACCTCTCTCCCAGTGTTGCTCTTTTTCGGAGCACAGGTTCCCTACAAATTAGTTGGCCATAACTTCATTCTCAGAAACTCCGTAAGGATTCTGAATCAAATAAAAACAAATTGGGGATTGGTAAATATCTCAGTGTATACCCCTATAGTACACACAATCACTTGTTCAAACCGGCACTGATGGATAGAGTGTTTCTGGACTGGAGGGGGAAGGGGCTGTGTTGTATTGATGATCTCTACATAGATAATAAATTTGCCTCATTTTTTCAGCTCCAAACTAAATATCGCCTTCCTCAACAACACTTCTATCGCTACCTTCAAGTCGGGCAATTTGTACGGGAGCGTATCCCAGAATTCATAGTCAAACCAAAAAGTCACATTCTTTATGATCTACTTCTCTCACAGCCTGACTCTAAACACTTGATCTCCCGCTTTGTCACTGCCTTTACGACACCAGTTGAAGCTGGTCATCTCAGGGAGGCCTGGGCTACAGAATTGGGCACTCCTGTGTCAAATGAACTGTGGGAGGAAGGTTTGTCCGGTATACAGAGTTGCTCTATTAGTTCTAGATACAGATTAATTCAATTTAAAGTCTTGCATAGACTACATTATTCTAAAACCAAACTTAACAAGATTTTTGAATCGGTTTCCTCCATGTGTGACAGATGTGGTACTGCAGAAGGATCACTATCACATTTATTTTGGCACTGTCCAGTATTAAGTAATTTCTGGAGTGACATATTTAACTGTCTTTCCAAACAATGTCGAATAAATATTCCGCCTGATTGTAATCTGGCTATTTTTGGTTGCTCTGACAATACAAGGGCCCTTCCTTCCCACCAGAAGCAGATTCTTAGAGCAGGTATGGTTGCAGCTAAAAAAATAATATTACTGAATTGGAAGTCCCCACTCTCCCCATGTTTTAAGAGGTGGCTCAACAAAATGCTTTCTATTGCTAAGATGGAACAGATTCGTTTTAACAAAGGAAATTTACAAAATTATTTTTTGAAGGTGTGGAAACCATTTTTGATTTTGCTTGAAGAGGCATAATTGTCTGATCTGTTTATTTTGCTGTTGTGCTATGTCTTTAATCTGAGCGAACTTTGATCTTGCACTCTGATTGATATTCTGGCTGCCCCACACTTGTTTTTTTTTTGTTTCTTTAATTGGTGTTTTTTGTTTGCTGTCTACTGTGCGTTCGTTATGATTAAAAAAATGAAGCTGTACAATAATTGTATAATGGTAGATGCCGAGCGATTTATCCTTGTACAATTGCTTCCAATAAAAATAAATTAATAAAAAAAGGAGAAAAAAAGAAGTAATATCCTTCCTCTGTATATAATGATCCATTACAGCCCCTTCGGGTATTAATGACTTCTCCCCCTCCAGACCAGTCCCTCCACGCTTCACTGATCCCATTGCTATAACTGGGGATTGGCAGGTAATGGGATCCTACCGTCAGATGAGTCCCGTTAGCCCATCCACACAACAGCTGAAATCCAGCATTTACAGGGATACATTCCTTAGACACCTTACATTGGACTCCTTTATAGGTAAGGTTACATGCGGAACCGTGAACGGGCCCTTGCAGAGAGCAAGTGAGGTTATTTTTTAACATTTATGACTATACACCCGTGTCCTTGGTTACTAAAACAATTTTCATATTGCCTGTTGTCATTATTGGTGGTGAAGTTACATGGCCTAGCCGGTGCTCTTGACGCCGTCCTAGATCCATGATAGCAATTGTCGTAGGAGTGGTTATTGTTCTTAGGGAGCGGTAAGCAGTTGGCCGGTGGAGCGAGAAGCCTATCATAGCTGATGATAACGGGCTTGACAGGGACCGGTTTTTCATCCTGGCACTTCACCAGTCGTTCAGTTCTGCCCCATGCAGGGGATGGGGTAAACAGGGAGGTAATTGATGTAATTCGTGGATAACAAACCACCTGCCCCTTCCCGAATAGCTCGCTGTGTGCCTGAATAAATAGATTGGAGTTTTCTCATTCCCCTTTCTTTCCTCGTTTGTTCCATCCGTATTCAGGCTTTGTCCATTTCCAACCGAAACCGATTAACCCTACTGAGGTCGTCACACATATTAATGCCACGAAGACCCTCATCTTAGCGGTTTATTTCGTATCTGCGAACACAAGGGAAGGGAAAAGAAAAGAACGTGCAATTTCATAGCAAAATTAATTCGTACCCTGCTTTTCGTGGACCAGATCCCCCTCCCTGACCTCGACCTCCCCCCTTTGCTTGGTGTCACCAAGCACTTTACAATGGTGCAAATGCACCGATGCCGATCGTCCTTCCACCTTTACCGCGGTGGGGGTGGTGAGGAGAACCTGGAAGGGGCCCAACCATCGAGGAGAAAGGGTGTCCTTACGAACGCAATTCTTAATCAACACATAAGAACCCAGGGTGATCCGTCCATCAACGGGAAAGTCTATGTCGCCCACATAAG
This sequence comes from Malacoraja senta, assembly GCA_038087875.1. Taxonomy (NCBI): domain Eukaryota; kingdom Metazoa; phylum Chordata; class Chondrichthyes; order Rajiformes; family Rajidae; genus Malacoraja; species Malacoraja senta. The sequence continues at coordinate 38,900 of JAXLNO010004732.1, forward strand.
CGGCCTTGATCTCCCCGTGAATCTCACGCAGGGCCCTTGTAAGCAAAGATACTAGAGGAGCAAGATAGACGACTCCTCCGAAATCCAATGGACTGACGTGTAGTACGCAATGGAACGTCACGGCCGCCATTTTCTAATGCAAAACGCGACTTCCGGTTTGCCTCCCGCTGCTTTGATCCAAAGATTATATAGCGGAGCGGAGCGCCTCTAGTATCTTTGGTGTAACCAGTGTAATTAGTGTTGTAGGGAACAGTGTTTGATATATCAAACAGTGTTTGATATAGCGCATCTATCACCTCACATATTTCAGTTAATTTTATTGTAAATGTTTTCCCCATTCCCCCATTTCCCTCCCATCTTTCCTCCCCAGCCGCCACCTTTGCGTAGTTTCCCTTGCATTGTATTGTGCAGCTTCCCTTGTATTGATTTAACACACACTACACAAAATTAAATGTAACTTATATATATATTTATATGAATGTGTGTTTGTGTGTGCCTGTATGTGAGAGGCAAGTTGAGGGTCTGTCCCACCAGCATGCAATTGCATGCGTCCAGCGCGACCGAACGTGGTCGCTTGTGGTTTTAAATGTGCTATATAAATAAAAGTGACTTGACTTGACATATTTCTCTAGTTTCTTTCTTCAGATTTCCTCTAATTTGTTTAGCAACCTTTTTCTTTCAATCTCTGTGTGCATGTATATATATAATTGTGTGTGTGTATCACTATATATATATATATATATATATACACACACACACATATATATCACTATATATATCACAATATATATTACAATAAGTGTGTATATACATATATAAACACATATATTTGTATGTATACACATATATATATACACACACACACATATATATAAAATATATATGAAATCCTAATATTGTGAATAAAATATCCATGAACACAATGTCGAAATATTTTTCCATTATTTCATTCTATATTAGCGTAACACAGTGTAGTGCATACATCCCTACATATTTAAATTCAGTCGATAAGTTGGTCAAATAATATGGGGACCTTCTTGCTTTTTTTGACACATGGATTTTTAAAACTTGAATGTCTCATAACGATACATTTGTGGGTCAGCAGTATTTTGCACCAACCCCCACAATTTCAAATAATTCTAAATTGAACTTCATAAACAAGGAAAACACTTTTTATTTACATCATTTTGTGCGCGACATATACAGGGTTGCAGTGTTTTGCATATCAGCTAATCAATAAAAGTGATGTCAAATTCAACATATTTCAAACAAAGGACAACATTTCCAACTTATATACAATAACTAGACTAAGTTGGGTCCCAGCATCACACGGGAGGGCTGGTCACCCAATGCAATATTCCACCTCTCCACCAATTCCAATATTGCTGGCCAGTGCGGGGAGGGGGGGCTTTCTGTTGCGCTAGTATGGGTGTTGTGGGCCGAAGGGACTTGTTTCCAGAGGGCTAGTATGGACATTGTGGGTCGAATGGATTCTTGGGCTGGCAGCTCAGTCACTGAGGCCTGGCAGTACAGTCACTCAGACCTGGCAGGCTGGCAGCTGAGAAACTGCCAGAAATTCTGCCCAAAACAGGTGACAGACTCTGAGAGAAGGGGGAGAGGGTGGACTGAATGGATTATTGGCCTGGCAGTTCAGTCACTTACAGCTGGTGTGCTGGCAGTTCACTTACTCACGGCTCGTGGGTTGGCAGTTCTGTCACTGACGGCTGGAACCGATATTGCACCAACCCACTCAATTTTAAATAATTCATAATAGAGATCCATTAACATACTTCTCACTTTATTTCTGACATGCATGGTAAGATTTACATAATTAACATTATTCTGTGCGCGAGATATACAGGGTTGCAGTGTTAAGCATATCAGCTAACCAGTGAAAGTGATGTACAATTCAACGTATGTAACACAATGATAGCCCCACCCCTGCTTACACCAAAGACCAAAATGTCCAACGAAGATACAATAATAAATAATCGCCATTTGCATTGTTTTGTGCAGTTAACAAATCACAATTTCACACAATGTACATAAGACGGCAGTTATTTGACAAATACTCCGCAGTTCGGTGTAGATCATGTCCTGTCGACATCTGAAATTAAAGAAAATATCATGCAGTCAATATGTTCTTATTCTGCATTAAATAACAGAGAGGTATAAAGAAAATGCTCTTTAGGAGAATATTTTTAAAAGGATGTTGCCATGAGGACTCGACTATCTGAGATCAATGATCTAACTACAGTGAGAGATTGAACAGGCTAAATAAAAATTTCAATATGCCACAGAAGTAATAAATGTTTTCTTACCTTTCCTCCTTAATGGGGAACCTGAAGAAAGACAAGTCGGGTTGCCTACATTGCCGATTGTTTTTCTCAGGTCCATCTGGAGCACACGGTATTGGGGGTAGGGTGTTGACATGGATAGAAAATTGGTTGGCAGACCGGAAGCAAAGAGTAGGAGTGAACGGGTCCTTTTCAGAATGGCAGGCAGCAGCGAGTGGAGTGCCGCAAGGCTCGGTGTTGGGGCCGCAACTGTTTACCATATATATCGAGCAACTGTCCATATGGTGCCAGCACAATAACCTGGCACTCAACACCAGCAAAACACTACAAAAAGTAGTAAACACTGCCCAGTCCATCATCGGCTCTGACCTCCCTTCCATCGAGGGGATCTATCACAGTCGCTGCCTCAAAAAGGCTGGCAGTATCATCAAGGACCCACACCATCCTGGCCACACACTCATCTCCCTGCTACCTTCAGGTAGAAGGTACAGGAGCCTGAAGACTACAACGACCAGGTTCAGGATTAGCTACTGTAGATGAGATATGCATGTGCCTTTAACATAGTGACCTCATACCTACTAACCACTCCCCATATCACAAGTATATCTACAACCTCCCCACCCACAGATCGCTCTCTAGTTCCTGTGACAGACCACGTACAGCTAGTGCAATGTGTAATGCTCCAGTATGAATAAAGATAGTAAAGTAACGATGCCTCGTTATGGATTCTTTACATGGTGTCGAATAACTTACCTTGCGCCTCCTGTTTATCGGTTTATCATTTAATTTTGTCCCAGTTTTTTGTTTCCCCCGCCCTCCTATTTCTTTGTCATGGCCTCTTCTGCCCGTAAGCCCGATGTGCTCGTTTTCGATTTAGACATCGCCCTTCGATGGGACGTATTCAAACGTGACTTTGAACACTATTTCACGATCGCTCATCCTGCCGCCACCGCCGATCTCAAAGCCTCTCTGCTTCTCAACTTGGCTGGTCCCGAGGCCCTGACTCGCTCTGACTTCTTCGTCTACGCTGATGGCGAATCAGCTCGGGACCCGGTATGTCTGGTGGCTAAGTTTGATGCTATTTGTGATATTCCGACAAATTGCATCTTAGAACGTTTTAAACTGTTCGCGCGGCGTCAGCTCCCTGGGGAATCTGCTGAGAACTATGTCATTGCGCTGCGGCACCTCGGCAGGCGCTGCCGCCTCCACGCGTGGAACCCCGATGAGATTCTCAGGGACCTACTGGTTTACGGTCTCCGTGATGAGAAGCTTAGGGCCGAACTTCTGCGCAAGCCGGATCTGACTTTAACCGATGCTATGCACGCTACTCGCTTAGCTGAAGCTGTTTCCTCGGCGGCGTCGCCGGCTGAGCAGGCGATCAACTTTGCCAGCACTCCCAGTCATCTCATGAACACACCCCAGTCGCGACCCCCGGGGTCGCTCGCTGCTCGAGGGGGACGCGCCCCGGGGTTCGGTGCTACAGGGGGAGGTACCCGGCAAAGGTGCCCTAATTGCAACTTCACGACTCATCAATACAATGTGTGCCCTGCCTTGGGTAAAACGTGTAATGTCTGCAAAAAATTGAACCATTTTGCTGCGGCTTGTCGTTCCCGTGGGAAGCCTGTCGCTGCTCGAAGGGGAAATTTAAACAACCTTCTACAAGCTGACAGTGCGCTCAGCTCCCAGTGTTATTTCGATGAACAGTCTGTTTCTGCATCTGACTCCTCTCAGGGGGAGACCAACTTGTTTACCGTGTTGGACGCACCTGCTATGATAACGGACCCTTCTGTGCTAGTCACTGTGAACAACTCGACCTTCACTGCTAAGATTGACACGGGGGCTGTGGCCAACGTAGTGTCAACATCTCTTTTCAACCAGATAAGAACTAATGAGCAGATATTTTCCCAGAGCTCAACCTTGCATGCCTACGGTGGGGAGATTCTTACTCCTGTGGGCAAGGCCACGCTACGCTGTAAGATACTAGAGACCTCTCGGCCCCTCACCTTCTATCTCCTCGATCAAAAATGCATTCCCCTGTTGGGGATCCGGGCATGCCAGGAAATGGGACTGGTGTACTTCCACCGTGACATCCACCAGGTGCAGACTCTTATGGACCCGCTGGCCGATTATCCCGACCGCTTTGATGATCAGCTAGGCAAACTACCCTGCAGCTACAAGATTGTAGTGGACCGTAAGATCGTTCCTGTGGTCCATGCTCCTCACCGTGTCTCCTTCGCCATGAGGGACAGAGTGGAGGCGACACTACACAGTATGGTACAAATGGGCATCCTAAAGGCGGTCGTCGAGCCCACCAGCTGGGTCTCTTCCATGGTTGTTGCTGCTAAAAAGGACATGAGTGAGATACGCATCTGCATCAACCCCAAAGACCTCAACCTGGCCATTAGACGCCCTCACTACCCTATGAGAACGGTGGAAGAACTCGCTGCACAGGTTGGTCCAGCAACGGTTTTTTCTGTCCTCGATGCCAAAAGCTCCTTCTGGCAGATACCACTGGACGAGCGGTCGTCCATTTTGACAACTTTCGCCACCCCCTACGGAAGGTTTCGGTTCCTCCGAATGCCATTCGGAATCAACTCTGCCAGCGAAGTATCTCAGCGGACAATGGAGCAGTTGTTTTTAGGTCTACCATGCGCCATAATTGTTGACGACATCCTCGTTTACGGTAAGGACGTTGCCGAACACGATGTCAACCTCCGCCAGGTCCTGGACCGGGCCCGGCAAATCAACTTGAAACTGAACCCCAAGAAGTGCCGATTCCGCGTCCCGGAGGTCACCTATGTTGGACATGTATTCACCGCTGAGGGGTTAAAGCCAGACCCGCAGAAAACGGCTGCCATTTCAGGGATGCCCCCTTCTACCAATGTGGCAGGCCTGCAACGCTTCCTCGGCTTGGTAAACTACCTGGGGAAGTTCATCCCCGACCTCAGCGAGCTCAGCGCTCCCCTGAGGGATCTGATAAAAAAGGACACGTCCTGGCTTTGGTTACCCAACCATCAGAAGGCATTCGACATTCTTAAGTCTAAGCTGATCAGCACCCCCACGCTCAAGTTCTTTGACCTGCAGCGTCCCATTGTCCTCACCTGCGACGCCTCTCAGTTCGGACTCGGTGCCGCCTGTCTCCAGGTCCATGACGGCCTGCAGCTGCCTGTCTCCTTCGCGTCCCGCACCATGACCGCCACCGAACAGCACTACGCGCAGATCGAGAAGGGGCTACTGGCCGTGGTGTTTGCCTGCTCCAAATTCCGGGACTACATCGTGGGCAACACTTTCACTGTTGAAACTGACCATCAGCCTCTTGTCACCATCCTCAACAAGTCGATCCATGTGGTCTCAACACGCCTGCAGCGCATGATGCTGCAGCTCCAGCGCTTCACGTTCACGGTGGTTTATCGTAAGGGCAAGGACATGTTCGTGGCCGACACGTTGTCTCGTGCCCCGCTGACGTCCACCGCTCGCCACCAATATGAAATGTCTGAGCTATTGGTGCTACAATTGAACATCGTCCCCTCACAGCAGATGAAGTCCCTGGTTGAACACACTACCAATGACCCTGCCCTGCAACAGCTGTCTGCCGTCATCCGGCAGGGCTGGCCTGACCGTCGTTCGGCACTGCCGGCTGGTGCCGTGCCCTACTTCCTGGTCCGTGACGAGCTCGTACTACACGACGGCGTGGTGGTGAAGGGTCACAAGGTGGTCGTGCCCGCGGCGCTGCACGACCACTATTTTCAAGTCGCTCACCGCGGTCATCCTGGGGCCGAAGCCACCGTGTCTCTCGCCAAGAGCCAGTTCTATTGGCCGGATATGGCCAAATACATCCGGGAGAGGGTCTCCTCGTGTTCCACCTGCAACAGCCTCGCCCCCCACCAGCAGCGTCAGCCGCTTCTGCAGCAGCCCGCGCCCGAACTGCCCTGGATGGCGCTTGCCGCCGACATTTTCGAGTGGCGGGGCAAACACTTCCTGGTTCTCGTTGACTCCTACTCCAGCTGGTTTGTGGTTGACCGGCTGCATTCCATAACCTCTTCGGCCGTCATCGATAGGTTGTACCCTCATTTTGGCACTTTTGGCCCCCCGGCAAGCCTGCAATCGGACAATGGCAGCCAGTTCACGAGCTCATACCTACTAACCACTCCCCATATCACAAGTATAACTACAACCTCCCCACCCACAGATCGCTCTCTAGTTCCTGTGACAGACCACGTACAGCTAGTGCAATGTATAATGATCCAGTATGAATAAAGATAGTAAAGTAACGACGCCTCGTTATGGATTCTTTACAGCTACTTCCCCACAGCCATCAGGCTATTAAACTTGGCTCGGACAAAACTCTGAACATTAATAGCCCATTATATGTTATGTGCACTTTATCAGTTTATTTATTCATGTGTGTATAAATTTATATAATTGTATATGGACACACTGATCTGTTTTGTAGTCAATGCCTACTATGTTCTGTTGTGCTGAAGCAAAGCAAGAATTTCATTGTACAATCAGGAACACATGACAATAAACTCAATTGAACGAACTTGAACAATAGTATTACTTCAAATAAATAATGTCTGAAAATTATGCACTTTATTTATGTTCCACTTTTTGAAGTTTTTTACAACTCCTTTTAACAGTCATGTTATGCATTTTTCTATTCTTGAATTTGAGTCCATAGTGCATGTGGATACTCACAAAGATTGCTACAATTCTAATCTTGACTCTATTGCAGCACAAGTTCATGTCTTTGTATTGCTGTGTGTTATGTATTGCTGTGTTTATTAGATGGGAAATGTTATCCCTGGTCATCTTAACATCATCAAATTCTGTGCGGAACACTTTCTCGCACACTTCACAGAACCCAAGAAAGTATTCCGAAGGCACCATCAATGAGCCAAAGTCAGACGTTGATGTGTTGTATGCTTTGTGATGGATGAATATAATAATAATAATAATAGATTTTATTTATATAGCGCTTTTCAGGACTCAAAGTCGCTTTACAATTGAGAGTCAGGAATAAACAAAACAAAATAGAGCAGTAAGACAGAGGGGGGGGGGGGAACATGGGACTAAGGGTTTGCAGAGGTGAAGAGATGGGTCTTGAGGCGGGACTGGAAGATGGTGAGGGACTACTAAAGTGGCATCCGTTCGTAATAGAACTTCTCTGCATGTGTGGCATTTTGAGGACAGTTCATGTGAAGAGATGATTTTGTGACAGATGTGTCCTGCGATGTAAGCTAGTGTATTCTCTTCAGGGAGATCTAGTGAAATGCTGCAGACTGCATTGTGTTGTTTTGTTTTATTGGTATGGGAGATAGATGGAGATGGTTTCTTGACTCTGTTTTTTGTTAGTGTTTGCAATGTTAAGATAAATCTGTCTGAGTCGGGGGAACAGTTTGCACTCACAGATGGCTTTATCAGTTCAGCCACCATAACCATCCGGAAAGCACATCGAAACTCCTTCGCTGATGGATTTTCTCTGAATCCGCCCTTTCGCTGAATAGTGGAGAACAAATTCTCTACAACATCCTGATTGATCCGAGATGTGAACATAAAACGGGCGTCTGTGCTTTCCTTTATGTGCTGCCACAGCTGTGAAATGCAAGAAATTGCAAGCCGCCATCCCTTGACAAACAACACATTTTTAGCTCCAAGCACTGTCAAGCTTCGGAGTACAGTCAAGCATGATTCAAAGAATGACTTATGCGCAGACTTTTCAGAAATAGGCCTCCTTAACATTTTGGGGTCCTTGAAAAACCTGCTGTTAAATGAGTCAAACAGTCCATCAACCATTTCAATGAACTCTGCCGCATAAACAGCCTCCCCAGGTAACTTTCCAAGAGCTGCATAGGTGTAGACGCCTGCTGCTACCGAATGGCTAAGCACCTGCGCAGCCTTGTTGACTCTCATTTTAGAGAAGCTGTTTAAAACAAAATGGCCTCTGGTTAATTTATGGGCTTTTCTAATGGGCAACTGTGAATCATGATCATAAAATGTGTAAATATTACCCCATTTGATATGTTTTTTTATGCCATCCTCTCCCTTGACATCAAAAACATATTTCTCCAAATTTGAGCGAGTGTTTTTCAACAAGTGGGGTGGGTCATGCATGCAATAGATATTGGTTCCCCCGTGGACGAAGAAAGGATGGTCTTCTGTCACACCCAAGTTGGAGTACAGGCGAATATTGCTTGGGCCTTGGTCACAAACAACGGCATTAGGCTGTAGTCCAATAGCCTTGACCTTCTGTAAACATTCATTGAGTAATGTTTGTAGTTTGTCAGCCGTTGTGCAGTCCCGTGAAAGAAAGTAACCTACAGGTTGCTTCCATTTCCCCATCAAGCCTCTAACCATGAAAACTAGGGCATGGTTGGCAGGCCTTGATGTCTTCCCTTGGGATCCAAAGTCCTCAAAACCTTCCACTGAATCTTCAGTAATATTGTAAGAGAGGCTTGCACGTAAACTCATTTCGTCAAAGGAGACTACACATAATGTATCCCTCTCTGACATCCCCGCAACCCTGTCTTTCAAAAGTTCAAAGATCTTAGGGGGAAACCCAGGCCTCACTTCAATATTGCTCAACCACCTACGTAGTGATGAGATTGATGGAAGTGTGAAAATGCACTGGCAGAACTGATATGCTCGGGGACTCTGGTGGTAGAGGGACAAGGCAACCACCTTGTCTGAATAACTCCATCGTCTTCCTCTTGCACTTCTACGTCCAGCCGCATTACGCAACTGCGACGCAAAGAAAGACAGCGCTGGTTCTTGTAAAAATTCACCAGCCCCTCAGATCAAGTCACTAATTGTCTTAATTTCTGTAGTATTCTTTTTCATTGATAATTTAATCTGTTGTACTCTTTTTTTGAGGGGGAAAGTACGCTGTCTTTCCTTCTTCAGAGCTCTGCTGTCATTCACATTTGGTGTGGATTGAAGATCAGGTTTTTCAGGAGTTGTAGAGACATTGCTGGGTTCTTTACGATGAATTTTGTCTGCAGCTGAGCAGTAAGAATGTTCGGCCAGTATGTTGTGTGACACTGCCAAGACCAAAAAAATGAGAAAGGGAAAAAGAAATGTCAAGCATACTAATGAAAAAGATGAAGCATATACATGTAAATAAATCAGCATCTACTAATAATTATAATTAAAAATAGATGTGATGCACCAATTTCAATCTACCAGAAGAAAAGTTAAATCAATTTAAATGTTGTATGAATTATGCTTGAGGAAGCTTTAAATGGATGTTCTTACTTTAATTAAATACTAGTACGCATTCCATCAGCCCACACTGTGTAGTCTTACGTGTGATTATAGTTTTGTGAACATTTCACAAATGAAAATAAAAGTACCATACATGCCATTACATATTGACCATTGGCAATTATATCAGTTTGGATATAACTTTTTAATATTTAGCCAAAATGAGAGAATATATTTTATTTTAAAAAGGAGAAAATTACTTGCCTCTTTGCTGTTTTAAAGGCGTTGGTGAGGATGGGAGGTTCTCATTCTTCCTCTTGAGTAACCTGCGTTGGGAAGACAGACGTTTTGGCGGGTTAGGAATGTCAAAGAGCGTTGGAACTGCATTCCAATTTAGCCTGTTCTTGGTCTGCTTGTTGGAAAACTGGTCAAGTTCAAAGTGTAAAGAACAAAGACAACAGTTGGCTGACAAGTACTCCGGAGTTCAGTTCAGGAGATCTTGTCGACGAGTATTCTGGACCCACTGTTGACATCTGAAATTACAGAACATATCATTTAGGATTAACTACATGCCTGCAGAATGGATGATGTATCACTTAAGTGCAATTGTTTTCAGTTGTGTGGAGAGACCTGTATATTGAAGATGCATTTTGCCTCTAATATGTCAATTTACCTTAAATGTAGAAGAGAATATTAAAAACTTCTTACAAAGACCATTAAATATTTTCTTTCTATCCTCTTTTGGACCTAAGGCATAGCAGGGCTGCCAACTCTCACACAGAGGGAAGGGAGGGAGAGAGGGAAGGGAGGGAGGGAAAGAACGGAGAGGGAGAGAGGGAGGGAGATCGAGAGAAGAGAGGGGAGAGAGAGATCGAGAGAAGGGGGAGAGAGAGAGATCGATTCTGACTCCGCGGTGTTTTCAATCCAGCGCTGCCCGCCCGCGGCGGGACGCCCTCACACCGCAGACCGCAGACCCTGTTGGTGGTCGGCGGTCACAGCACTCCGGAGCGGCGACCCGGCAAGGCATCGCCCGCTCCGTGTTGGTGTCCCAGCGCTGAGAGAGAGAAGGAGAAAGAGAGAGAAAGGGGAAAGAGAGAGAAGGGGAGAGGGAGAAGGGGGTGAGGGAGAAGAGGGAGAGGGAGAAGGGGGAGAGGGAGAAGGGGAAGAGGGAGAAGGGGGAGAGGGAGAGTGGAACGATGGCACGTTATAAGGCGCAGCCGTCCCATTCCGGCCAAAGATTATAGAGCAGAGCTCCTCTAGTATCTTTGATTCCGACCGCCGCCGCCGCCGCCGAACCCCCCGCCCACCATTGCACCCAAAGATTATAGAGCGAGTGGAGTTTTATAATCTTTGATTGCACCCTTCTTCACGGCGGGCTTGTGATCTTTGCTTGTGGTGTCTCGACAATTCGAGGGACATAACGGGTAACAGCCGCTGCGTTCCCGGACTCGAATCTGAGCTCGAAAAATCTGGTGGTCACTGGGCCTAATGTGTCCATAACACGGGCCATATTTTGGAGACCCCTGCCTTACAAGAACAAAACCAAAAACGTACAGAAGTGTTACAATTATTGGCTTTATTATTGGTAAATAAAGATCTATTAAAAATAATTCTAATAACTTTCTAATGTACCGACAAACCTAGTTTCCCAATGACCGTTGATGGGAGAACAGAAAATAACATTTTCAGTTCAGAATAAAATCGACAGATGTCACATATAATATATTTTCTCACCTTTCTTTTTTTCGGGGAACCTAAAGAATGACAGGTCGGGTCGTTTACATTGACGATTTGAGCAATTGATAGCAGAGCAGTGATATGAAGATTTAGATGTAGATGCCATGACTGTAGTCGAGGCACGCCGGTAAAATGGCGTCGACAACCACCCATGGCATACTACCCTTTCTTTGCTGAGTGGCGCATCTTGCTCTGCTATATAACCTTTGGTGAAGAGCAGGTAAGGATAAAAGCACTGCCATGCAGCGGGAGGCAGGAATGCAGCCAGTGATGCCATGCATTCCCTTTAATGCAGCCAGTGATGCATGCATTCCCTTTAATGCAGCCAGTGATGCATGCATTCCCTTTAATGCAGCCAGTGATGCATGCATTCCCTTTAATGCAGCCAGTGATGCATGCATTCCCTTTGATACAGCCAATGATGCATGCCTTCTCCTTAATGCAGCCAGTGACGCATGCATTCCCTTTAATGTAGCCAGTGATGCATGCATTGCCTTTAATGCAGCCAGTGACGCATGCATTCCCTTTAATGCAGCCAGTGACGCATTCATTCCCTTTAATGCCGCCAGTGACGCATGCATTCCCTTTAATGCAGCCAGTGGCGCATGCATTCCCTTTAATGCAGCCAGTGATAAATGCATTCCCTTTAATGCAGCCAGTGATGCCACGCATTCCCTTTAATGCAGCCAGGAATGCATGCATTCCATTTAATGCAGCCAATGATGCATGCATTCCCTTTAATGCAACCAGTGATGCATGCATGCCCTTTAATGCAGCAGGGGGAACATGCACAGGTGCTTGCAGGCCGATCCCCGCATTTTATAATTCACACTATATTCACACTTAATATAGCCCTTCAGGCAGATTTCTGTCTTATTTCCAAACCATTTCCCCAAACTCACGAAGCCGACCTTGCGTGACAACGGTGTGGATGTGGGGAGTCCAGACCGCCCAAAACAGGCCCTTCGGCCCATTCCCCCCCCCTGCCAGCCCGCAGTTGGTATTGTGTGAATCAGGTCTACGTTCGCCCAAAT
>JAXLNO010004733.1:0-12554 GCA_038087875.1 Malacoraja senta
CCTCCTCTCTCTCCCCCCTCCTCTCTCTCTCTCCGCCCCCCTCCTCTCTCTCTCCCCCTCTCTCTCTCCCCCTCCTCTCTCTCCCCCCTCCTCTCTCTCTCCCCCTCCTCTCTCTCTCCCCCTCCTCTCTCTCTCCCCCTCCTCTCTCTCTCCCCTCCTCTCTCTCCCCCCCTCCTCTCTCTCTCCCCCTCCTCTCTCTCCCCCTCCTCTCTCTCTCCCCCTCCTCTCTCTCTCCCCCTCCTCTCTCTTCCCCCTCCTCTCTCTCTCCCCCCTCCTCTCTCTCTCCCCCTCCTCTCTCTCCCCCCTCCTCTCTCTCTCCCCCCTCCTCTCTCTCTCCCCTCCTCTCTCTCTCCCCCCTCCTCTCTCTCCCCCTTCCTCTCTCCCCCCTCCTCTCTCTCCCCCCTCCTCTCTCTCCCCCTCCTCTCTCTCTCTCTCTCTCTCCCCCCTCTCTCTCACCCCACCCCCTCCTCTCCCCCCCCTCCCCCACCCTACCTCCCCTCCAACCCCACCCCCACCCTCCCCCCCAGCCCTCCCCTACCCTCAACCCCCTCCCCTCCACCCCCTGCCCTCCCCTTCACCCCCTGCCCCCCTGCCCTCCCCTCCCCTCTCCACCCACTAAGCCACACTCCATCCCCTCCACCCACTCCCCCCCTCCCATTTGTGCCAAAAAATAAACACCTGACTTCATTTCAAGAGACCAATTTAAAAAAGTAAGTACAGAAAGAAACCTAAACATCTGAGGGAGATTCACAGGGTGGATATCGAAGGAATGGTTGCCCTAGTGAAGCTATCTACAGTTAGTGTGATAGTTTCAGAATAAGATAGAGATGAGGAAGAATTGATTTTATATTAATCTTAGGAAATCTTTATCCCTGTGCCGGCGAAGTCATTGAATTTATTCAAAGAAGAGATTGACATTTAAATTGTAATGAGAGTCAAGGGCTATGGGTGTGTATGGGAGATTGTAGATGAGATCAATGCTTTTAGTGAATGGCAAAACAAGCTCAAAGAGGCTGATTGGTCTTTTGCTCATGTTTTTATTATGTGTGGGAAGGAACTGCAGATTCTGCCATTCTGTAACTCAGCAGGACAGGCAGCCTCTCTGGAGAAATAGAAACGGTGATGTTTCGGGTCGAGACTCTGCACTCATATTTTTATTATGTTCATATGAAGTGCAAAACGAGTTAAGAGCTGCTTTTTTGGGGACGATTAAGCCAGTAAATTATCACCTTTCATTTGTGAATGAGTGGATCTGAGCGACTTCACCAGAATGCCTACGATTCAGACAGCCCGACTGTGCTGCTCTCTCACAATGAACTGTATTTTCCTGAATGCTATTTTTAGAAGTGCTGTTTTTCACACTTTGCTGTTCACCCACGGATTTAGCTCAGTTGCAGTTTCAATCTAATAAATATTTTTGCTTTTCTTGCCTCCTCAATAATAACCTTCTTCCCCTGGTACACAGTTGCCCACAACGAGTCATTTCCGGTCATTAGTACGGGGCAACTAATTTGACGCCTCCTGATTGCGCTCCAGAGGGGTGACAGTGGGAAGCATGGAGATTTCCTTCTTAGTTCAGTTTAGTTTGGACATACAGTGCGTAAACAGGCCCTTTGACACACCGAGTCTGTGCCGACCAGTGATCCCCATACACTAACACTATCGTACACACACTAGGAACATTTTACAATTTTCCTAAGTCAATTAGCTTACAAACCAAAGATAGACACAAAATGCCGGAGTAACTGAGCGGGCAGCATCTCTGGAGAGAAAGAATGGGTGATGTTTCGGGTTGAGACCCTTCTTCAGACTGCTAACCTACAAACCTGTACGTCTTTCGAGTGTGGGAGGAAACCGGAGATCCTGGAGAAAACCCACACAGGTCAAGGGGAGAATGTACAAACTCCGTACAGACAACACCCATAGTCTGGATGTCTAGCACTGTAGGGCAGCAACTCTACTGCTCTCTTTTATCTTTTATGTGGGGAAGGAACAAGATTTCAGTTGGAGACACAGTTTCTGTCCAGAAACTGAATGTTTTTCACCGGAGGCCAGGTCATCAAGCTCTCAGAACTCAGAGTAACTGGTTCACTCAGATTCTCAACCTCGGAGTAACTAGTTTACTGTCACTCTAAATCTCAGATTGATCGGTCCATTAGTAATCTCAATCACAGAGTGGCCCATTCACCCAAAGTCTTGACCCTAGAGTGCCCAGTTCCCTCAGACTTCAGACCTGAGTGACAGGTCCACGCAGACATCCGATCACAGAGTGACCCTGTTCACCCAGACTTCAGATCTCAGAGTGACCGACTCAGTCGGACTAGAGATCTTAGTGACCATTCCACTCAGATTCTCAGCCTCGGTGTGACCACTTAGATTTTAGACTTCAAAGTAACCACCATTAATTTGTCATTCCTGGGAGTTGCTAGTTCACTCGCTCTTCAATCACAAGAATGAACATTTCAGTTACTCTTCAATCAGAGTGATTAGTTCAGGCAATCTTGTATTTCCTGAGCACTCAGTTCCCATCCCTTTTGACTGTCAGAATGGTCAGTTACCTGAAATGTCAGCATGCTCTTGGTGCTGTTATTGAAATTCTACCCCCCCCCCCCCCCCCCCCCCAATCCAATTATAATTTGGATTGTAATTGAAATTTGAAAATGCACCAACCTCATTTGTGTTTGTCAAAAAATGATAAAGGTAATGATATTGCTTTGGGAGAAAGATCAGAAGCAGGGAATAAATTATCTCATACAGTTTATAATACTGTGGTCTAAACAGGCATCAGGCAATCAGATGTAAACTGCTGGCTTTGCAAAATGGATTCTTTAATATGAACAGCAAATTAAATTTGTTAGAAATTTAAACCAATTTGGAGCCTCATGTGGGGATAGGCACTTAAAATCTTGTTGGCTTAAATGTGGGAATGTGGAAATGTGAGAATCTGAAAATCACATGATTCCGCCCGTGCAGCATGCAATATTAGTTAATATTAGTAAGCGAAGGGGTCAAATAATAATCCACACGAAGAAGGTAGGTATGAAAGAAACTATTAAAGTCAGTTGCAACCTGGTCATAAGTAATAGGAGCTGAATTAGACCATCATGTCTGCTCCGCCATTCAATCATGGCTGATCCATCTATCCCTCCAAATCCCATTCTCTTGCGTTCTCTCCTTAACCCCTGACAGCTCTACTATTCAAGAATCCATCTGCCTTAAAAATATCCATTGCTTTGGCCTGCCACAGCCTTCTGTGGCAAAGAATTCCACAGATTCACCACCCTTTGACTAAAGAAATTCCTTCTCATCTCCTTCCTAAAGGAACGTCCTTTAATTCTGAGGCTATGACCTCCCACTCATGGAAACATCCTCCCACATCCACTCTATCCAAGCCTTTCACTTTGTCTTACACTTTTACATGAGCCACATCACCGGTTAGAGAGCAGTCACCTGTCCACCCTTGGGTACTGTTGATATTCAGCCTTTTGGAGACAGACCAAGAAATTGTAAAGCACTAATTCCCCAGCTATCCTTTGCTAAGATTGATATTCATGGCAAAGGCTGCAATCAGTTAATGTCCCAAAATGGAGTTACCTTTGTGCCAATCGGATTGAAATGCCTTTCCTAATTTGAGGAAGGACATCCTTGTGATTGAGGCAGTGCAGCGTAGATTCACGAGATTGATCCCTGGGATGGCTGGACTGTCATATGAGGAAAGATTGAAAAGACTAGGTTTATATTCACTGGAGTTTAGAAGGATGAGATCTTATAGAAACATATAAAATTATAAAAGGACTGGACAAGCTGGATGCAGGAAAAATGTTCCCAATGTTGGGCGAGTCCAGAACCAGGGGCCACAGTCTTAGAATAAAGGGGAGGTCATTTAAGACTGAGGTGAGAAAAAACGTTTCCACCCAGAGAGTTGTGAATTTGTGGAATTCCCTGCCAGAGGGCATTCAGCAGAGGTCAAATCACTGGATGGATTTAAGAGAGAGGTAGATAGAGCCCTAGGGGCTAGTGGAATCAAGGGATATGGGGAGAAGGCAGACACGGGTTATTGATTGGGCACGATCAGCCATGATCACAATGAATGGCGGTGCTGGCTCGAAGGGCCGAATGGCCTCCTCCTGCACCTATTTTCAATTTTTATATGTTTCATATTTCAACTCACCTTCCATTTCTGTGATTTATCTGGCAATATTATCCTATTTATTTTACCAAATTTACACAAACTGTTCTCTATTATGCTCCAAACTTTAATGTTCAATCAAATTTAGGGGTTGGCACAGTGGCACAATGATAGAACTCCTTTCTCACAGTGCCAGGGACCGGGTTCGATCATGACTGCAAGTCGCTGACTGCGGACATTGTATGTTCTCCCTGTGACCGTGTGGGTTTTCTCTGGGTGCTCCGGTTTCCTTCCACATTCTGAAGACGTGAAGGTTTCTAGGTTAATTAGCTTCTGTAAATTGTCCCTTGTGTGTCGGATAGGACTAGTGTATGGGTGATTGATGGTCGGCGGGACTTGGTGGGCAGAAGGGCCTGTTTTTATTCTGTATCTCTAAAACTAAAATTAAAATCTTAAAATAATTCACATTTTAATAGTGATGCATGCACCGATGAATATATTTTTTGGATCTTATCATAAAGCCTACTTAGCAGAGTACAATATTTGCATGAGATGGACACTAAGAACCAGCTAATGTTAATTATTTGCCTTTTGCCTCTTCATTTTAAAATTGTTTACCCTCCGCTTCAAACCATGCAGTTTAGCGGGCAAGGTGCCTTGGTAGTGATTTTCCAATGCCTGTGGATCCCAAGTCTTTACATACAATGGAACAGACCTTGCATTATGAAACTCTCCCCATTGCCCAAAATTGTGGATAGTGGAGACTGCAGAGGAATAGTTCGACAGTAGACTGGTGGCACGGAAGTCGTTTGTGGGGCATGGATCACAGGGAAAGGAGGAAGAGCATTGGTGGTGGGGGAACAGAGGAGAAGAACAGAAGATCAGTGGGGTAGAAAAGGATAAGCAATTAGGAGGGAGAAGAGCAGAGGTCAATGGGAATCTCCAGATCACAGCAACCTCTCAGAAATGTTAGGTAGAACTGCTAGTAACACCGCAGCATAAATAGTTACGCACAATTGACTTAATATGATTTGCAAACCATTCTCAGTGATCTCCATGTGCATGAACATCATGCTCACACAGAAGCCACACCTATTCACACAGAAGCCAATTTCCATGCGCTGAGCTCGTGCACCAGGTTTTTAAATAATTCCATTGTGTGGCACACAAACCATTGCACCATGTGATGGGATTTCTGGACCACATCACAATAGTTCCTGTAAGCCTGGAAAAATCACAGCATGTAACGCGGCAGCTGAGGAAGGAGCCCGGGGCTCAGATCACCAGCCTGACGAGGCAAACAAAATGTGGAACAGTTGCAAATTGGCCAGCTGAGCAAGTACTGGACGTCAGAAAGCAATGAAAAGTGGAGACAAGTTGTAAACACAGAGGCAAAAGGAAAATAATTAGCAATAGCTGGTTTTCAATGAGGTTAGTGCATTGTTGTAATTGAGTACAGGAAGACGCCAGGTAAAGATAGGGTTCTGTCCTGAAAATTGTTCATAATTGAACTGTTCGACAGTCAGAAGTTAACAAAAGATTTGTGGGAGAGAATCATAGAAACAGCATCGCTGATCCAGTGAACAAGCGAGCAAGTCTGCTCCGTGCTCCCAGTTTAACTCAACTGGAAACCCCAAATTGTTGCAGCTCGGGTGTGTGATGGGAGAAGGAACACGTAAAAAATCCCATTCCCACCCAGTAGAAGATGCCAGCTGCTCTTAGCAGCCAGCAAATCCGTCCTCATCCATCCCGCCAGTCTCCCAAACGCTCGCTCGTACATACAGGGTGTCCATAATTTGGCTATTCCTAAACTAGGGAGGACCTGTAGCTTACGTGTAATCAAATACATACAGTATGTAACATATTGTTCTTCCTTTGTGTCTACCTCGTGCAAATATTGTACTGAACTAAGCAAGTATTCCTATGTGTGCAATTCTATTAAAATAAAAAATATTTTAATCTTTTGTTTGAACATTACAATTTTAATTTGTAATAGAGAGCTCTGAACTGCAAAAGACTATATTATTATTTGTTATTTATTGAACTTTTTCTTTTTTTATCTCTTCCCCCGTTATGTACTATGTTTACATATTCACATATTCTGTTGTGTTGCAGCAAGAATTTCATTGTCCCATCCGGGAGATATGACAATAAAACACTCTTGACAACAATCTTATTTGCACAATTCATGGAAAATAAAATCAATAGCGTTGCCAGGTCATCACAGATGCATTAGGATTGTTGACTGTCCTATCCAGATAGGCACAAAGGTCCCTCTATTTTGCAGCATCTCTCCGATTTCACTCTGTGACAGGGATCATTCTTTATGATTTTTCAAAGAAAGCTGGAGAATAAATTGCCATTGCCTTGACCAACGCTCACCCCGCAGTCGACTGAACAAAAATGCAAGATTTGGTCAGTTTTCACATGGTTGTTTGTAAGTCGTTGCCGAGGGCAAGTGGTTTTGCATGGGCTGCTAAGGTCTATTGCAGCTTCTGACTGAAGCTGAACAAAAGTGGGTCGTGTTGTAGGTGGTGAAGAAAATTATGCCAAAGATTGCAACAGGACCTTGATCGGTTGGGCAGGTGGGCTGAGGAGTGGTTGATGGAATTTAATATGGAGAAATGTGAGGCATTTCATTTTTGGATCACTAACATGGGCACAGGAAGATAGGGTGGTCCATAAGGCTTTCATTACATTGGCATTCATCAGTCAGAGTACTGAGCACAGACGTTGGAAGGTATGTCAAGCTGGAAAGAATGCAGAGAAGATTTACAAGGATGTTGCCAGGACTCGTGGGCCTGAGCTATAGGGAGAGGTTGAGCAGGCTGGGACTCTATGCCTTGGAGCGCAGGAGGATGAGGGGTGATCATATAGAGGTGTACAAAATCATGAAAGAAATAGATTAGGTAAACGCACAGAGTCTCTTGCCTAGAGTCAGGGAATCAAGAACCAGAGGACATAAGTTCAAGGTGAGGGGGGAGAGATTTAATAGGAACCTTTGGTTACACAAAGGGTGGTGTGTGTATAGAACAAGCTGTTGGAGGAGGTAGTTGAGGCAAGTAGTATCGCAATGTTTAAGAACCATTTAGGCACATACATGGATAGGATAGGTTTAAGGGGATATGGGCCAAAAGCAGGCAGGTGGGACTAATGTGGATGGGACATGTTGGCCGGCATGGACAAGTTGGGCTGCAGAGCCACACTGTATGACTCTATGACACTAAAAAAAGATGAAGTCCAGGGTGAGATGAGAGCTACTGCTCTTGACTTTAATATATCACCTGATTGAGTGAGGTATCAAGGACACATGATAAATCGGTGAAATCAGACATGGTAAAAACCAATAAATGGAGATCAAGGGGGATCCTCTCCACTACCTGGCAATTGCTTTGCACAGTGGAAGATGGTTGGTTGTGCAGATGGATTCCTCCTTTCTCAGCTTGGGACATTGCTGCTGGAGTCCCTCTTGTATTGTGCTGTGCTCAATCTAATTTAGTTGCCTGATCAATGGTCAATCATTCCAGGCTATGGTCAGAATTGGGGTCGGTCAATGATACTTATGGAGGACACCCCAGTGCAAGACTAGGGGTATTATGCAGAAGTAAACTGAGGAAGAGCCATTAAGCCATAGACCATAGCACTGCCTGCTATGATAGATGTTAATGATCCCATGCAACTGTTTCGAACCAGAGTAGCAAAGTTATCCCCAGGAAACTGGCCAAGATTTATCCATCAGCACCAAAATAGACCAATGAGTGCATTATTACATTCCTATATACAAAGCTTTCCTTGCACAAGTTGGCTGCTGTGTTATCACATTGACTTATCACAAAGGTTCTTTATTGACTTAAAGCATCTGGGATTCATTCAGAACACACAATCTGTAATATAATTAGAAGTTCTTTGTTCTTTCACCCAGTATGCTGAAGCTGAAACCATAGCTCAACATCACTCTGTTTCGAGTATATCTGAAGGATAAAACTATTTAGTTAGGTTGTTTAGTTTATTGTCACGTGTACCGAGGTACAGTGAAAAGGTTTTTTGTTGCGTGCTATCCGGTCAATGGAAAGACTACACATGATTGCAATCAAGCTGTGCACAGATGCAGGATAAAGGGAATAACGTTTAAAGCAAGATAAAGTCCGATTAAAGATAGTCCGAGGGTCTTCAATGAGGTAGATGGTGGGTCAGGACCGCTCTAGTTGGTGATAGGATGGTTCAGTTGCCTGATAACAGCTGGGAAGAAACTGTCCCTGAATCTGAATGTATTCGTTTTCACACATCTGTACCTATTGCATGAAGGGAGACGGGAGGAAAGGGAGTGTCTGGGGTGAAATTATGCTGGTGGCCTTGCCGAGGCAGCATGAACTGTAAATGGAGTCAATGGAAGGGAGTTTGGTTTGCGTGATGGTCTGGGCTGCGGCCACAATTCTCTGCAATTTCTTGCGGACTTGGATGAAGCTGTTTCTAAACCTTGCTGTGATGCTTCCTGATAAAATGCTTTTTACACTGCATCTGTAGAAGTTGGTGAGAGTTGTTGGGGACATGCCGAACTTCCTAAGACTTCTAAGGAAGTGGAGGCATTGGTGTGCTTTCTTGGCTTTGATATGGCTGGTCCAGGACAGGTTGCTGGTGATATTTACCCCGAGGAACTTGAACCTATTTTATTGTTCACCGTAAACCGGCCAAACTTAAACAATTCAGTGTTTCAGTCACGAACGTTTTCTTTCCTTCTCAATCTACTATTGCACCAAATACTTGGAAAAACTAAGCAGTGCCAAACTTCTTGAGATTTAAATGTCACATTAGCACAATGTGGAATTGTTATAGTGGTACATAGTTTAATTAACAATCTAATTTTCCAGAAATTAACTTTGTTCTTTTAAGTGCAGTTAAGTATGTTGCTTTTGGCTGCAAGCCTTAACTGAAAAAAAATCCCACAAAAGTTAGCTTTTATTTTAAACGTATCACTTCAGCCCAGCTTTAGATAGAAGTCTATTTGTAGCCTAAGCATGATAAGGGTCTGTGTTGGAAAAACTGACAGGAAACCAAGTGTTTAGCTGTGAAACAGAGACGTCGTTGCAGGGTGATATATTTCTGCACAGAGCTATTCAAATTAAATTTAAAATAATTGATCATTTGGATTATTTCCATTACGTTTATGACCTCTGACACGTATCTGGCAAGCTTATGCCTGATTTTGACCGATAGGTTCTGGTAGCTGAAATGTCTAACTGATGGAAGTAGGAAAATTATACTCTTTATGTCTTTAAGCTAATTCAGTGCTGCAGAAGTGAAACCGTTTTTACGTGTTAACTTGAAATACAATGAGCATTTTAAATAGGAAAATGCAAAAGATTTTTTTGGTAAAGCTGTGAATTTGCCACTTTATATCTGAAGGCACAGATAGTGTTTAACCAACTGAAAGTCACAACATTAGAAAACCAGAAGCCTCTAGGTCACACATTTAAAGAAAGATTTATCACCCACATGTTTGTAACGGGTTAAGATTTCTAGACGTTAAAATTTAGTTCTTTTTGAATTTCTATTTAAATTTGGAATTGCCATTTAATTATTAGAATTGAATTAGCATTCTCTTTTTCATTTTCCTTTATCCCTTTGTCAGTTTGCTGGTTATGGGGGCCATCTATTGATTAAGCAGTGAAAATGGCTATCAAGAATTATAGTAGAATTTTGATCAGCTGGAAAAGTGGTCTGAGGAGTGTTTCATTTGGATAATTGGGAGGTTACAATTTGGGAAGTCAATCCAGGGCTGGACTTTGAGAGAGAACAGTGCAATGTTGTAGAGCAGAGAGATCAAGGAGTACAAATCCACAGTTCCCTGAAATGGCATCACATTTAACTACGGCGGCTTTTGGCGCGCTGGCCTTCAAACAGTGTGGAAACAGGCCCAACTTGCCCACGCTGACCAACATGCCCCAACTACACTAGTCCCACCTGCCTGTGTTTGGCCCATATCCCTCTAAACCTATCATATCCATGAACTTTTAAAAATCCAAATGTTTTTTTTTAAATTGTGATATTACCTGCCTCAACTACCTCCTCTGGCAGCTCATTCCATATGCCTACCACCCTTTGTGTCAAAAAGACTATTTAGATTCAGACAAAGAATTAAGGGATGATACAATCAAGCTATCTATCATCTGATTGATGCTGGTAGATGCAGCGATACAAGTTCTTCTGACGAGGGGAATTAAGAACAAGGAAAAATTGTTAACTTTAGAGCCCGGTCATTTAGAAACAAAATTGCAAGCTATTATTCACAAATTATAATCAAATTCAAACCTCCTTCTGCAAAAGGCTGAGGACATATACAAGACGTTAGTGAGGCCACATTTGGAGTACTGTGTTCAAATTTGGTCGCTCTGACATTGGAAAGATGTTAAGCTAGAAAGAGTGCAGGGAAGATTTACAAGGAAGTTGCCAGGACTTGAGGGCCTGAACTATAGGGAGAGGTTGACAGGCTAGGACTTTATCCTTCGGATCATAGGAGGATGAGGGGTGATCATTTAGAGGTGTATAAAAACATGAGGGGAGTAGATAGAGTAAATGCACAGTCTTTTACCCAGAGTAGGGGAATCAAGAACCAGAGGACATAGGTTTGAAAGTGGAAAGATTTAATATTTAATAGACATTTATACAGGTATTACGTGTATATGGATAGGAAAGGTTTAAAGGGTAATGGACCGAGTGCAGACAGGTAAAGGTACTGAGGCGACTCTTTAGGCGACTGCCAGGGACTAGTTTTAATGGAAATCGCCTAAGTGGGACAGTAGATGGCCCATCACAGTCGGCATGGGCAAGTTGGGCACAAGGACCCGTTTCCGTGCTGTATCACCCTATGACTATACAACACTATGACTTCAGTGGTACCTTACAGGTCTGTGATCAGTAGGCGTTATTCGTATGTAACTGAAGTAGGTAATGGATTAGCAATCTAGTTCAACTGTAAATGGCAGAGTAACTAGCATTGTCTACTCGTATTCTTATATTCCTAGTTAGCCCCAAATTACATCTTCTCCACAGTCAGTGGCTGCTACTAAAGCTATACCTTCAGTTAACTATTTCAACCCAATAATCTCAATTTTCAGGCTTCTGTACAAATAAATTTTAACAAGGGTACAAAGAGCTACAGGTTCACATATGCAAACCTTCAAAGACAGAAGGATAGGTTGATAAAACCTATTTTTAAAATAAAACTGGAGGCAGAGAATGCAAAAACAAACCTTTACAAATCCGTGCACTGGTCGCAGTTAGAATTCTGTGCCCAGTTCTGGGGATAGATTTAAACAAGTTGGCAAAGGAACCGGAGAGAAAATCAGCTTTCTTCTTAAACAAAAGGTACAGTAATAATCTGGAATGCACGGACTGAAAAAGTAGATTCAATGGTGATGTTCTCAAGGATCTGGAAAAACAG
Organism: Malacoraja senta; assembly: GCA_038087875.1. Classification (NCBI taxonomy): domain Eukaryota; kingdom Metazoa; phylum Chordata; class Chondrichthyes; order Rajiformes; family Rajidae; genus Malacoraja; species Malacoraja senta. The sequence goes on from JAXLNO010004733.1 coordinate 11,571, forward strand.
TGGTTTCTTGCCCAGAAAGGGTGTTAGGATGGAGCACGTGCTCCAGACTGGTATTCATAGTGTATACAAGCCATCCTCTACCCATCGCTAACATTCTGATTTATATTTAGTCCTATTGCTACAGATATCGGTGTGCTGCTCGAAGTCAGAACACTCCAGACAGCTCTGCATCCAACTTGGGTTTCCGCTGTGCTGCCGACCAATTGCCAGACTACCTGAAGTGATTTATTTCCGGAGAACTGTCAGGAATCCAAAGATCAAACATAAATAATAGCTCTCCCATAACTGAAAATGTAAAAAATACATGTCGAATGGATCTGCCTTTAAAGAAGCCAGCAGCCAAAACTTACTGAATGGCCCAAAAACTGATCCGAGCCACTGATCTTCCTGATTAGATATTTTGCATTTTAAAAGTACAGTGCCAATAACATTAGTCACCAGCTTCACTCACTCTGGAACTCTCTCAAGTAGGATTCTGCCTTTATTAATGTTGCAAGAAAATAAATCAACTGCTCAGAAACATGATCACACATCCCAATATGGAATAGCCCAGTAAATTAATTTCGAACCATTTTTGGCCCAAACTTTTATAATGTTGATAGAGGCAAAGATGTCTGCTCTTCATTTCACCCTGAGATATAATATTCCGGTGGAGATCTCTTGGCAATCTGATGAAGGGTCTCAACCCGAAAAGTCACCTATTCCTTTTCTCCAGAGATGCTGCCTGGTACGCTGAGTTACTCCAGCATCTTGTGTCTATTTTTGGTCGTCTTGATGGTTTTACAACTGGTAAATCTAAACAACACAATATTAGATCTCAGGTACTGCCTTAGCGTGTTTCAAAGCTTCTCCCAGCCCAAGAATAATTTTTAAGTGCAGTCACTTGTAATGCAGGAAAAATGCCTCAGAAAAATCACACAAATGGCAGTTTATTGAAGAATAGATGTAAGCTGAAATTTGCAGCTACTCTTAAGATGAGATCTT
>JAXLNO010004734.1:0-34818 GCA_038087875.1 Malacoraja senta
ATCTTTTTTCCTGAAGCGTAAGTGGCCGAGGGGTGACATTATAGAGATATATAAATTCAAGAGGGGCACAGATAAGGTGAATAACAGTCTTTTCCACAGGGTAGAGGATTTTAAAACTAGAGGGCATAAGTTTAAGGCGAGAGGGTAAGATTTAACGGTATCTGAGGGGCAATATTTCACATTGCGGGTGTGGGTATATGGACCGAGCTGCCAGAGGAACTGTTATAGGTGTGTACAATTATGACCTGCCCACTCCAGCTTCCCTAAACCTCTTTCCCTATCTCATGCTGTAAGCAGCCCTAAGCTCTTCCCAATACCTGCATGCCCCAACCCCTCAATCCACACAATTCCAAATCATTTTGACAACCCACCCCTCATGCCCCCTTTCAGCTGAGCTGCTGCTGTTCTTTTCTTCCCTCCATCCTGAAGGGCCGTTTCATTTGACAGCTGAACTGTACTAACAGTGGCTAGCGAGGAGCCTGGTTGTCATTTCCATGTCACTTACTTGTGAATGCTCATGTACGCGGTGGTACTGGCGCAGCCCGTTGATAACGCCTCAAATATGATGGAGGTGTCCACTCGTGACAGTCCTGACCCCCCGACGTCCGGCCGGATGTAAATCCCGCCAAAGCCAAGTTGTGCAGCCTTTCTCATTGTCTCCACGGGAAAGATTTCCTGTCAAATGTTAAAATACAGGAATTATGATAATCGTCTTTCCACTAAGTGTCAGATAGGCAAGATCATTTGATTTGCCATATATTCTGTATGTGAACATCCTTTGTGTGGAACTATTGTACACACTCATCAAATTAGAACAATTTGTAGCATTGAAGATACAAGGAACTACAGATGCTGGAATCTTGAGTAACACACAAAATGCTGGCGTAATTCAACTGGTCAGGCAGCATCTCTGGAGGTCGGAGGAGCCATGTTGGGGAACGGCTGCTAACCAGCAGCCGTCCGTTAAATTCACTTTTTAAAAATAGTTTTAGTGTGTCCAGTTGGAGAAATCTACTTTTAAATGTAGGGGGAATGGGGGTAATTTTATTCTAGATCCCTACCTGGTTGGTGAGGCAGCTTTTTCTCCGGGCTGCCTCGTCGACCCGTCCTCGTGGCCTACCAGCGGGCATGGAGCGCCGTATCCTGACGGGGACCGCCCAGCACCTTCAGCTCCGGTCGGCGGCACAGCGCTGGAGTGCTATCGGAGAGCGTAGCAGGCGATGCCTTGCCTGGGTCGCCGCGCTGGGTCGATGCGGTGACCGCCGAGATCAACACCTCCGGGCTGCGGGTTTGCGGAGCGACCAGCCGCGGGCGGCGGCGCCGACTTTAACATCGGGAGCCTCGTGGCTCCAACTCGGCGCGGCCCTGTCGGTTTCAGGTGCCATCGACTCCGCTGGGAAACCAGCCGTTCCAGCCGTTGCGAGAACTCTCCCGACGGCCAGGAACATCGGGCCTCCGTAGAGGCAACTGTGGCGGCCTCGATGGGCCTGACTCTGGGGAGAACTGGGTTGGGGACTGGACATTGTGCCTTCCCCCACAGTGGTAGCCATTGTGGGGGGATGATTTTGTATGTAGTGTTAAGTGTCTGTGTTAGTCTGTGTTAGTCTATGTCCAACATGGCGGGCGGAAGGGAGAGTGTACGCTGGCGCGGTTTGGCTGCCGCTGCTCTCCCTTCATGTTGTGTTTTCTGAATTTTGTTGTTGTCTTTTTTTGGGATCAAGTTTCTGTTTTTAATTTATGTATTGGTGATGTATAACTTATTTTACTCTGATTATATGTTTATATGTTTCTTAAATTGTAAGGTGTCCTAGAGACCTCGGTATTAGGCACCCTTAAAATAAAATATATTATTATTATTATGGATAGGCGACGTTTGGAGTTAGGACCCTTCTTCAGGCTGGAAGCTCCAGGATTTGCTGCCTGTACCGAGTAATACTTTGATTACATGGCAGTGTTCTCACAGGGATAAGCACTATAACGTCTCGGACACAGTACACGTTGATACCAAGCCACATTGTTCAAAGGCAATAGAATAGTATACTGAAATAGAGCATGCAAATCCTGTCATAAGCCATAACTGCAATGGATTTCCATAAATGAATGGTATAATTGGGTACAGTTCCATCACACTTTGAAGCCTTGACTTCATTTAGTTGGCTAAAGAACTGAGGCAAGGGACATATTGCAGTCAAGTAAGCGGCAATACTTGCACAGCCTGCTGTCAATGCTGAGCACTGATGCAAGTGTCCACCTGCACGAGCTCAGATCCTCCAACCGGTGGTGAAGCAACAGTGAGGGCACCACGAGGAGCCCCGGGCTTGCTGCACAGCCTGGGCCTGACGCCGGGCCTGGGCCCATGGGGCAGGCCGGGGACGGTGCCGAGGAGCTGCGGGCCGCCAGCACTCACAGGATGGAGTTCGTTGAGGCTCCGTCACCCAAGGTGAAACCGTGGACCCAGAGAGTGAGCGGGAACAGTTTGGGGGCCGAGCCAGACATCAATGGAACACTCTACTTCATCATGCCCCCACTCACCACTACGTCTGGATGTGAAAGCTGTGTCTGCCTGAGTAAGAAAATGGCGGAGATGGAAGGCAGATTATCCGTCCTACACACAATCCGTGTGGATGAAAAATTCTTTGACTCCCTGGTGGCCTTAGGTCCTGCTGGACCTATTACTGTTGCTGAGCAGTCGGACTCCACTGTCCCGTGTTCTACTGCACCGTCCCAGAACAAAGCCCCTTGCCCCTGGACAAAGGACATTTATTGTCACGTACACCAATTGGTGTAGTGAAATTTGACTTGCCATGCAGCACACAAATAAAAATAACTCAACATTAAAGAATTTAACAATAAACATAAACATCCCCCCACAATGGTTCCCACTGTGGGGGAAGGCAGCAAAGTCCAGTCCCATCCCCAGTTCACCCATAGTCGGGGCCTATAGAGGCCTCTGCAGTCGCCGATACGGCAGCCCGATGCTTCAGGCCCTCGCCGGATGATGAAGCTCCGGCGTCGGGTGAACACTCTCAGCGGCCTGGAGTGTCTGAAGCGGCCGCTTCCTCCCAGGAGACCGCGGCTCCCGAAGTCCACGAGCCGCACTGGTCGGAGCTCCGACTCTGGCGATCTCGTCGTGAGATCCCAGGCTCCGCGGTGTTTAGGGTTCAGCGCCGCCCGCGGCTGGAAGCTCCACAGATGGCAGATGGCAGACCACAGACCGCAGACCACAGACCGCAGCTCCGCGATGTTGGAGCCGGCGGTCACAGCACTCCGGAGCTTATTGCACGCCGACCCGGGTTAGGCATCGCCGGCTCCGCGATGGTACTTCAGCGCTGTGCCACCGCCGAAGCTGAAGTCCTGGCCAGTCCCGGCAGGAAAACGCCGCTCCAGTCTGCCGGTAGGCCGCGAGGAACGGGCGAAGATACGGCTCGGAGAAAAGCCGCATCTCCGACCAGGTAGGTACTGAGAAAATAGTTTCCCCCTTTCCCCCCCCACACCCCCCACATAAAAAGACTAAAAGACCTCCAAAAATAAACACTTTTAACTAACTAAAAATAAAAAAGGGTGAAAAGACTAACAGCTGCTGGCAGGGCAGCCATACTCGACGGCGCCCCAGGTGGACACAGATGGAGCCAGACCCAGGGCTATGACCAGCTCTGCACCCTGTCCATCAAAGCTGTGGTCTGTAGTCCATCGAGGAAAGCAACGTGGAAGACGGCCCTCTCGCCTCCCACCATCGCAAACTCTCCGACTAAGCGATAGATTTAACATCCTAGATGAGCACGAATTCCCGTCACTACATAGCCTTACTGTTCCTCCGGGCTCATCTCTCCTGGATTCGCCAACTACGACCAGGCATGCATCGCCACCCGCCGATTATGCTCTGGTGCTTCTTGCTGGCCCTGCTTGTCTGGAGCTGTCCACTGCATTCCCACCTGTAGCCTCAGTGGCGGTCCCGGGCAGGCTTCAGCCTCTCACGTTGTAGCTCCGGTGAAGGCCCGCAGGCGTCCGCCCCCTCCCACACGGGGTGCCACTCAGGTTGTGGTCCCAGCAGGACGCAAGAGAAGACCATATCCCACGAAGAGGGGTTATCCAGCGGCAATATCAGCAGCAGTGGGCCCGGGTCCCTAACCCCCTCCTCCGATGTCGCTAATAATTGGTGACTCCATTATGAAAAGCGTGAGGGTGAATTTAGCTGTAACTTACTCTCTCCCTGGAGCTAAAGTCTTGGACGTCTTAGCGCAGATTCCGAGTCTTCTTGATAAACATCCAAATGTGAAAAGTGTCATTATCCATGTGGGCATAAATGACACATCACAGGAACAATCCGAGCAACTGAAACGCGATTTTGTCTCTATTTTAAACTCATTGAAGGAGAAGCGTATTTTTGTCTCAGGACCAATTCCGACTTTTAATTGTGGAAGTTGTAGCTTTAGCAGGATTTTATATTTCCACACATGGTTTCAGATATATTGCAGCTCAAACAGATTTCAATTTGTTGACAATTTTAATATTTTCTGGGAAAATCCAGTGCTTTTTATGAAAGATGGCATTCACTTTAACACCCTTGGCTGTCTAATAATCTATTACACGCGATACATACGACCCCACGTGACTGACTAATTAATGTCCCCACATGCTGGCCATGATCTGGACATACCTACGGCCACAGTCCATCGCCCACAAACACACCCTCCCCCTCTGCTCTGGCAGAAAATCTCAGCCCAGCCTGCTGATGTTTCAGATAAAAACTGTAATTCTTCCTCAATTTTACATAGACTCTCTGGACAACCACTCACTAATGACACCCATGACACTTTTCAGGACAAGCCGGGGCCCTGTGTACCAAAAGCTTCCTCAATTTCGGTCTTGGTAGGTAATAGAAAAATAATGGTGAATGCGCTAAGGGACAAGAAGCACTCAACTGCAAATTTATCAAATTTAGCATCCATTCCTCGTGAGCCACATCCTGTCCCAAAAAATGGACAGATAATGCTTTTAACACACTAAAACTATCTTTATTAAACGTCAGGTCTTTGGCAGGAAAATCTTATATAATCAACGATGTCATTATTGATTTTATGTTTTTAACTGAAACTTGGTTGGACCAAAATAACAGTGCATAACAGGAGTCAACCCCTCCCAACTTCAGTTTTATGAGTAAGGCTAGAGTGCATAAGAAAGGTGATGGAGTCGCCATAATATTTAATGACTCACTCCAATGCAAGCAGATATCTTACGAAAATGTTGCTTCCTTTGAGTATGTGGCTCTTCAGCTGAATTCCTCTCGAGGAACTATGTTCCTAAATATCTTCAGGCCACCTAAATACTGTGCAAGCTTCTTTGATGAGTTTACTGAACAGCTGTCTATAATCTGTATTGACTTTGATTGTGTAGTTATTGTTGGTGATTTTAACATTCATGTTGACAACTCCCAGGACAGAGGGACTAAAGAACTGTGTTGTGTTCTTGATAACTACAGACTGACTCAGCATGTGACAGAGCACACACACAAGGGGCACACTCTGGACTTAATTATCTCCAATGGTCTGAACATTTCCAAGATTGTGGTGACTCATGTTGCTCTCTCTGATCATTCCTGTGTTTTCTTTGACAGCTCTATCTCTGTGTACACAAATGTTCAAAAAGAGATAGTCACTAAACGGTATATCACTGAAAACACCAGTGAAACATTTATTCCGATTTTCCTTTCCACACCCGCCCCCTCTTGGGTCTCAGTCAATGAGCTTGTAGATCATTTTAAGTACAAAATTACAAATGTTATTGATACCATTGCACCCACTAAGGTGAAGGCTGTCTCTAGTAAAAAAAAGATCACCATGGAGAAATGCCACGCTGGTAAGAACAGAAAAAAGTGTTGAAAAGCTGAACGCATCTGGCGAAAAACAAATCTCCAGGTTCACTATGACATCTATCTATGACATCTGAGTCCTGAAAAGCGCTATGTAAATAAAATCTATTATTATTATTATTATCTATAGGGAAAGACTTCGCATTTATGGCTTGGAGCTGAGAAATGCAAGGCGGTCCTTCTTCTCTGACATCATCGCCAAAAACAATAATAATGCACATGCCTTGTATGATACTGTCGACAGGCTAACAAACCCTCCTATGTCTCTAGCCTCTGAACTTCTTTTCGCCAGGGTCTGCAATGAATTTGCCTCCTGCTTCACTGACAAAATGCAGAAAATTAGACAAGCAGTCAGTGCCTCCATATCAGGTACAGGATGTGTGTCGTCCATGTGTCCACGTAAAGCCAATTTAAAGGCCATGACACAATTTTGTGCAATCAACCATAAAAACCTGGAGGACATTATACAACATCTGAAATCCTCCTCCTGTTGCCTTGATATTCTGTTAACAGGCATTTTCAAAAATATTTCAAATTATTTGGTCTCAGATCTACTACAAATCGTAAACACGTCTCTTCTCTGAAAACTGTAGTCATCAAGCCAATCTTAAAAAAGAACAATCTAGACACATCGCTAATGTGCAATTGCAGGCCCATATCAAACCTTCCATTTTTAAGTAAAATCATTGAAAAAGCTGTTTTTCAATAGCTTAACAACTTTTTGTCACTGAACAACTGTTTTGATGTTTTCCAGTCAGGTTTTCGACCACACCACAGCACTGAGACTGCTCTTGTTAAGGTCTTCAATGACATCCACTTAAATCAGTTCAGTTCAGTTTTATTTGTCACTAGACCAAGGGGGACCCGTTGTGGCGGGGGGGGGGGGGGCTGCGGTGTCACACACACACTAACCACCCCCCACACACACGGGGGGGGGGGGGGGTGTATCTTGTTGAGTACTATGACTGTTGGCAGACCAATTTCCATCCTGGGATAAATAAAGTTCTATCATATTGTAACATTTTGAGTTAAAGATGGTTGTGATCTAAACTTTGTACTTGTGCCAAAGGTTCCACCGGGGGAATGGAAATATTTATGTAACCCTCTTCTCCCATTAATACTCTAATTCATATCTCCTGCCAGACTCCTGTCTATGTGGAGCTTGCACACTCTCAGGAACCACTTGGCTCCTGTAAATGCCCCTCGTGGCAGGAGAATCTGAGAGATCTATGGGTATGTGAAAAAGAATAGGTTATAGGGAATGTCGGAATAATTCACACGAGATGCGAGTGACTTTCTTTTTATTTTTTTTATTTCATTAGAAGTAAGTACAGTAATGTGGCACCAAGGTGCCTAATATATATTGGCATGTTACATTTTATGTACAGCTTCGTATTTAAAAAAAAAATAATAAGAGAGAGAGAATAGATAATAAAAAATAGAAAAACGTGTGATGTATGGTGTGTGAAAAGGAAAGGGGGGAAAGAGTGAAAGTTTAAAAAAAAAAGGGAGAAAGAGAAAGATTAGAGAGTAGGAGATTATAGGAGATAGTTAATTATATTCTTGACCATCCTTCACCCAGTCCTGAAACAGTTGGTTTCTACGATTTTGTTGCACCATATGCTTCCAAGAAGTCGATAAATGGAGACCAACTCGTTAAGAATTGGTCTGGTTTGTCTGTTAGGAGGAATCGCATTTCTTCAAGATGTGCGGTGTCCAACATGTTTGAAATCCACATTTTAAGCGTTGGTACGGGTGTATTTTTCCAAAATGTAAGTATGTTTTTTTGCCGTTATTAACCCATAATTTAAAAAATGAATTTTGAAATGTATTCAATTTGTTCCCGTCTTCCGTTACTCCAAGTATAATCATTACAGTGTTAGGCTCCATTTTTATCTTGAATAATTTTGTAAATATTTCAAAGATATCGCTCCAGAATTAATGAAGTTTTATGCAGGAAACAAAAGAGTGTGTTATAGTGGCATTTTGAGATAAACATTTATCACAAATGGGAGAAGTATTTGGATAAAATTTATTCAGTCTAGTTTGTGAATAATATAATCTATGTAGAATTTTAAATTGAATTAGTTATGTCTTACATTAATCGAACATTTGTGTATATATATCAAATACTTTTCCCATGTTTCTTTCGTGATTTTTACCATTAATTCTCGTTCCCAATCTTCTCTAAGTGCCTCTGTCGATGGTAGTTCTATATTTAAAATACTATTATATAAATATGATCTTAATTTCTGTGAGTCAGCCTTAATATTCATTGCTTCTTCCAATGGGTCTAAAGTTATAGTTTGATGTCTTTATATGTATTTCTTCATGAAGCCGCAGATCTGAAGGTATTTAAAATATTGGTTATTTTTCAACTTAAATTTTAATTGTAATTGTTGGAATGATAACAGATTTCCCATTTCATACATATCGCCGATCCTTTTAATTCCCATTCTTTCCCATTGGTTATATGTTTTATCGGTAAGAGATGGTTTAAATGAAGGATTATTCACTACTGGCGTTAACAATGATAGGTTTCTTAATTTTAAAGTTAATTTTATTTGTATTATGGATAATTGGATTATTCTTATATATTGTGTTGTTCAGTTTTATCGGGGAGAAGAGGATCGCTCCTATATTACAAGGAGAACAATCCTCTTTCTCCATTCTTATCCATTCTGTCTGTTGGGTAGGACTGTCCAACCAATAAATTATATTCTCAATATGCACTGCCCTGTAATAATACAAAAAGTTCGGAAGTGAAAGTCCCCCAGCGTCTTTGGGTTTACACAGGTGTTTTCTTTGAATTCTATTTGATCTATAGTCCCAAATAAAGTTGGTAATGTTAGAGTCTAGTTTTTTGAAGAAGTTTTTTGGTATATATAATGGTATAGATTGAAATATGTATAATATTTGTGGTAAAAAAATCATTTTTATAGCGTTTATTCTGCCTATTAATGACAACGGAAGTGTTTTCCAGAATTTAGTCAACGCGTTGTTTATTTAATAAAGGCATAAAATTAGCATTAAATATGATTTGTATTTTCTAATAATTTGAATACCCAAATACTTAAATTTTTCTGTTGCAATTTTAAAGGGTAATTTTAATAGGTGTGTCGATTCTTGAGGTTTTAATGTCATGATTTCACTTTTATTCCAGTTTATTCTGTATCCTGAAAAAGAACCTAATTCCTCTATTAAATTTAATAAGTTTGGTATGCTCGTTTGTGAATTTGTAATGAATAGAAGTATATCGTCTGCGTATAATGAAATTTTATTATTGGAGTCCTTAGTATTATATCCCCGAATATTCGGATGAATTCTTATACTTTCAGCCAAGGGCTCTATCATAACAGGGGTGATAATGCACATCCCTGCCTATTGCCCCTCGATAATTGAAATTTTGGAGATAACATATTATTAGTTAATATTCTTGCCGTCGGTTTGTCATATAATAATTTTACCCATACAATAAAATTCTCTCCCATATTAAATGTTTGCAGTACTTTATATAAATACTGCCACTCTACCTGATCAAATGCTTTCTCTGCGTCCAGAGAAACAATTGATATATCTTCTTCCGTTTTATGTGAGTACATTATATTAAACAGGCGTCTCAAATTATTAAATGAATGTCTTTTGGGTATAAACCCCGTTTGATCTGGATTTATCAATTTACTAATGTATTTACTCAATCTTCTTGCTAAAATTTTCTGATCTGTATTTAAAAGTGATATAGCTCTATATGAGCCTGGTTCTTCTAAATCTTTATCTTTTTTTGGTATAAGCTGATTCAGCTAATGTTTCTGGTAGTTTCTTTTCTTTAAAGGCGTGAGTATATAATTTAAGTAAACGTGGAGCCATTATCTCGTGAAATCTTTTGTAAAATTCATTGCTAAAACCATCTGGTCCAGGCGTCTTACCATTTTTCAACGATTTTATTGTTTCTCCTATTTCTTCAAGTGTAATCTGAGCTCCTAATTCCTCTTGTTCCGAGAGGTCAAGTTTTGGAAGATTACAGTTATCTAAAAAATTTATAATTTTGCTATCTTCTATTTTAGTTTTAGATGTATATAGATTTTGATAAAATTGAGCAAATCTTTTGTTAATATCCTTAGGTAATGTTAGTAATTCACCTTTCTCTGATTTAATTTTAGTGATATTATATTCCTTTTCTTGTTTTTTCAATTGACGAGCTAAGAGTTTATGTGGCTTATCACCAAATTCAAAATATTCCTGTTTTGTAATTTGGAATAATCTTACTACTCTTGCCGATAAAATTCAATTAAGTTTAAATTTCAATAGTATTATCTTATTATGTTTATCTGTAGTTGGATCTTTGGCATTATCTAAGTCTAATTGTCTGATTTCTTGTTCTAACATCAATTGTTCTGTCTTATTCTTTTTATTTTGGAAAATTTGATATGAGATTATAACTCCTCTGATAAATGCCTTGAAAGTTTCCCATAATAAAGAAGGTGAAATACCTGGTGTCTCATTTGTCTCAAAAAAAATAATCATTTGTTGTTTTAGATATGTACAACCTTGTGGGTTGTTTAAGATTTGGGCGTTAAACCTCCAGAAAGATTTTTTACCCGGCATTCCCTCAAATTTTAATAGAAAAGTCAACGGGGAATGATCGGAAATAATGCTATTGTGGTATTTAGGATTGATTGTATATGGAATTAATTTTGTATCCACTAAGAAATAATCAATTTGTGAATACGTTTTATGTACCGATGAGTAAAATGAATATTCCCTTCCAGTTGGGTTAGCAATTCTCCATACATCTGTTATATTAGTATTTTTTATATATGTATTTAGAAGTTCACTAGTCTTAGATTTTAAGTTACCCCTCCTTTGTTTTACTGATTTGTCTAAATATGGGTCTAAAACGCAATTGAAGTCCCCCCCTATTATTACATTTTGGTAATTAAACTCTGATATTATATCCAAAATGTTATTAAAAAATTGGGGGTTATCAAAATTCGGAGCGTAAATATTTATCATAGTGAATGGGTTGGAGAAAATTTCTCCCGAAACTATAATATTCCTTCCCTCTTTATCTGATATAGTATTCTTTAATTTAAATGGTATACCTTTTCGAATGATAATAGCCGTACCTCTAGATTTAGAAGTAAATGAAGAATAATATGTTTGACCTATCCAATTTGCCTTCAATCTCATCTGTGTTTGTTGTTTCATATGTGTTTCCTGCAAAAAAATAATGTCAGAATTGAATGATTTTAATTGGGCAAAAATCTTGCCCCTCTTAATTGGTTCATTGGCACCCCTTATATTCCAACTGCAGAACGTAATTCCTCCATTCTTTATTTGTCTATCGTCTTGCATTATAGATCAGTTTAGTATTTTTGATTCATATGGTGCAACCAAATACCTCAGAACCCTGGGTGGACGTCCCGAACTTTTAGATTTGTTTTGCATCTCCTTCCTCTATTATTTCTTGATAAGAAAAAAAAGAATGTGTTGTGATATTAATAAAAAAAATAAAAAATAAGAATCGTGGTAGTGATTAAAAAAAAAGGTGATGTTAAGATATCTAAGAGAAGATACCTTAAAAATGAGAAGCCACCTAAGGTGGGGAAAAATTTGTAGACTTCCGTTGTTGTTATTGTACATTGAGGTCCGTCCCCTTAACAGAGTATCGTGAAAGGCTGCGGGCCGTTTCATATTTTTTAAAATTTATCCAACCAGAGCAGATAAAAACAGAAAAAAAACAAAAAGACTTCAGAAAGAGAGGGGAAAAAAAACAAAAACATATGTTCAATTCTATATGTATATATGCATTTCCAATTTATCTAGCATTAATCTGTTCTAAACTTTACCATATGTAAGTTATACATTATACACCCGAAGTTATTACATTATATCCCAGTCTTTATCTTAAGTACAAGCAGGTTCCAAGGGGTTAAACAGAGCAAAGCATCTGGATCTTTTCCAAGTGTATGATGCTCCTTCCTCCTTCACACACGGTTATATTATGTTAGTATTATTATGAACATTTTAGTTAATTACTGTATTTTAGTATATATCATCAATTTTAGTTCATTACCTTTAAACTAGGTTTAAATTATTTAACATCGTCGACTAAGCTCCCCTTATCCCCCCCGCTCCGTGGGTTAGTCATATTTACAGATTACATTAAAAGATGATTAGTATTATTAAATTTGTTAGATTAATTGATTATTTAATATTAATATATAATAATTAAAGATTTTCTTAAATCAACAGATTTTTATATTCCAGTCCGTTTATGTTTCTTTCCATGTCCATCAGTTTTAATTCTGTATCTTCGACTTCATTTTGTTTATCTTTAGGTCTTCCATTCAAGGTGAAACATGGACTCTACGCTCGAAAACACATTCCAGACAGATAAGCATGTCTGGTAACTGTCTGGAAAAGTTCCGCCATCTTAATTAGAGCAAAGTCTTTTATTAAAAAGTTTAATCTTCAGCGTTCTCCTCTGTTTTCTTTATGATATCTTGTGCGTATTTAAATGCCAGTTCTGGATCCGTAAAGGAGCGTTCAGTAGAATTATAAGTAATCTTCATTTTTGCAGGATATATCACCCCATATCTCACCTTGGGGATTCCTTTCAGAATATTTCTTGTCTTTGTAAACAAGATCCTTTTTTTGACGATTTCAGGGGGATAATCACGGAAGAATCTAATATTATCCCCGGAAAATGTCTGATTCGCTCCGTGAGGAATCATCTTCAATATATTTTCCAGTGTAGAGATGTCGAGAAATTTCACTATCATCTGTCTTGGGGAGGCATTTGGTTCTGTTTGTAAACGTCGGTGAGCCACATCTATTCTCGGGTTTTCCGGCAGTTTAAAAACTTCTTTAAGTAAGTTGGCAACAAAATCACGTGTTTGATGTCCACGCTCTCGTCCCTCCTGTACTCCAACAATTCTTAAATTCTGCCTTCTCGACCTCGCTTCCAAGTCGACATTTATTAGTCATTTTAACAAGTTGCTCCCCAGCAGATTCTTGTGCTTTTCTCAGACTCGTTATTTCCTGAGCCATCTCGTTCATTACAGTCTCCATATCTTCCATCAACTTATCAGACTTTTTCATATTCTCAAACATCTTCTCAAATTTCTTATTATAGTCTTTTTCCATTCTGGCATATTCTGCAGTTGAGTTTTTATCAAGCTCCTTAAACTGCTTCTTTAAAGAGATGTACAGCTCCTTTAATTCACAAGCAGTATCAATTTTTTTAGAGAGGTTATTCTCCAATTTAGAGAGATTATTTTCCAATGTAGTGTTCATGTCCGCTAGCCTTTGGGAAAAGTCCTTAGTAAGAATGGTTCTTACCGTCTGTTCCAATTGCTTCATTTCTTTTTCCTTCTCCTTTGTCTCTCCTTTTGAAGCCATTTCAGACACAAAACGTTGAGAGTCAGGCTCTTCTCCCGAGCTTTCTGTTGTTGATTGCAGAGTTTGCAGAACTTTACCAGGTTCCTGAAGATGGAGACTGGTAGCAGTTTTCTTGGGTCTCCGTGGACGTTTCCCTTTGCTCATTTAAAACTCCCGTTAAACTCCGTTTTTTTGCTGCGATTTCTGATGACATCACTTACGCGACGTCAAACAGCTCCGGTGAATATTTTAAAATCGGTCCCGTCTTTCAAAAAGGCTTTTTCGCGATTTTAGTGGGAGCGGAGCTCAATGCTGTGCCCTTACAACTCCATGGCGCCACCGGAAGTCTCCGCGAGTGACTTTCAAACTGTAGCTACTTTATTCGCAATATGCAAGCAATACTCGTCAGATGAGGGATGAAGTCAATCAAGAGACTGCTCTGCCGATTCAAAGCATGTGGTATTTTAATATCATTTTTGGTACCATAAATGCAAGGTTAGTCACGTACACTTGTATGCAAGGTTAATTATTGTAATATAAGTATGCAGCAACTTTCCACTGAGAAACAGGCTTCTTTATCTATGTAGGAAGATTGGGTATCTCGGTGTAGCCTTGAGTTCAGCAGACTTGTTTTTGACTATGATTCAGATTCAGATTCAGATTCAACTTTATTGTCATTGTGCAGTGTACAGTACAGAGACAACGAAATGCAGTGAATGAGCCACCAGCACATGCATGTTTAACGTAGCTCTGTAGGGTCCATTCACTGATGTTTGATTCCCATAGAATGAAGTGCTGGCCATGTTAAAGGACAAAATGGAAGAACTGCTTTCTACAATTCCCACAGTAAATGTGCAGGGACAGGACAGAAGGGTTTGCTCCAAGAGCTGGAAGAGATTCAATAGACTTCTACCGTAGGAAAACATGAGAAACAAAATCACCTCACCTTCTGATCCCACTCTGCCATGTGTGGAGCCATTTCATTCGCTGCAAATCCAAAGGCAACTTTCTGGAACTCTTTCTGGTCTTCTGAGAGTCCTGCAGAGGCTGCCGAAGAAAAGTGCAGGTAAAGCAACATACTTTTGACATAGAATCCTGCACCACAGGAGAACCAACCCATCACATACGAGCCTGTATGGGCTTAGTTTTTAGTTTCAGAGACACAGCACGGAAACAGGCCCTTCGGCCCACTGAGTCCATGCTGACCAGCGACCACTCCATACAGCAGCACTATCCTACACATTAGAGACAATTTACAATTTTACTGAAGCCAATTAACCTATAAACCTGTATGTCTTTGGAGTGTAGGAGGAAACCGGAGCACCCGGAGAAAATCCATGCAGGTCACGGGGAAACGTACAAACTCCATACAGACAGCACCCATAGTCAGAATCAAACCCGGGTCTCTGGCGCTGTAAAGCAGCAACTCTACGGTGCACCACCCTGTTTAATGAACGCTGTTCTCCTGCACATACACCACTGGACTGCAACAATTTATCTAATTTCTTTCCGAAAATGAATTTCAAACTCTCCCTTTCAAGAAATGTTTTGCAGATGTTAACAATTATTCTATGTCAAAAATTCACAAAAATTCACTAAGTTCTTCTGCCAACTATCTTAAATTAGTGTCCACTCAATATCAACTCTTTTGCAACTGCAAAGAGTTTTATGTTTATGTTCTTATTAAAACTACTCAGTTTTGAACATTTCTTTCTCCTGTAATCAAAGGAAAATAAAACTGCATCTCACTGCCTTCTACAACTCAAGATCTAATTTTTGACAATTGATGAGGGGCAGAAATGTACACCCCAAAACCTGCCACTTCATCACCTGGCAAATAGAACACAAAAAATACAGCACAAGAACATCCCTTCAGCCCACAATGCCAGTGCCAATCATATCAATAAAAAACATGCTGTGGTGGATGTTTGTGTTAAATCTTATTGTGTATTGTGTGTTCTTTTTAAGTGTATCGCTGCTGGCAAATTCATTTCACTGCACCTTCGGGTGTATGTGACGAATAAAATTGGCATTGACTTTTGACTTTGAGATTCATCCAGTGAATTGGCCTCCATTACCTTCTGTGGCAGAGAATACCACAAATTCACACCTCTCTGGGTGAAAACGTTTTTTTTTCTAATCTCAGCTTTAAATGGCCTCCCCTTATTCTTAGACTGTGGCCCCTAGTTCTGGACTTCCCCCAACATTTGGATCATTTTTCCTGCATCTAGTCCAGTCCTTTCATAGTTTTATGTTTCTTTTTTTTTTAATTTTTATTTATTAGAAGTACATTACATTACAACCACATACATTAATACTCGTCATTTATATCTTCTTACAATTAATGTACTCCCTTTATTTATTTTTTTACACCAGAAAAGGAAAAGATTGAAAGAAAGAAGAAAGTGAAGGAAAAAGTGAAAGTGTAGAAAAGTGTAGAAAATGTAACAACAAAAAAGGACGAAGACCCTATAAGAGCGAAATTAAAAACAAAAGAAAAAGAGTTAAGAAATAGGCCCTCGGAAAAAAAAGAGAAAGAGAGAGAAGAAAAAAGAAAAGAAAAATATATATTTTTTTGAGCATTACGTAAATAGGACATACCAACTCTTCAACTATCATCCCCCCTTACCTGACCTCAATTTTTTATTTTTTTTAAAGTACTTTTGCACCCTATGTTTGTAATAATTCTATAAATGCAGACCACGTCAGGTGGAAGTGATCTGGTTTACCTGCTAGGAGGAGTCTTATCTCTTCTAGGTGTAATGTTTCAAACATATTTGAAATCCACATATTTATAGTTGGTATTGGAGCCTTCTTCCAAAATTTTAGAATTAGCTTTTTTCCAGTTATTAACCCATAGTCCATTAATTTATTTTGAAACACATTTAGTTCTGGATCATCTTCCGTTATTCCGAAGATAATCCATTCTGCTTTGGGTATCAGTCTTGTTTTAAATAACTTTGTAAAGATTTCAAAAATTTCATTCCAAAATTTTTGAATTTTTGTACAGAAGACGAATGAGTGCGCTATAGTAGCTTCTTGGGATTGACATTTATCACAAATAGATGATACATTTGGGAAAATTTTATGAATTTTAGTTTTCGAATAATATAATCTATGTAAAATTTTAAATTGTATTAAAGTGTGTCTTACATTAATCGAGCATTTATGCACGTTTAATAAGTGTTCATTCCAACTTTCCTTTGAAATTTTAATAGCTAACTCTTGTTCCCAGTCTCTTCTGATACCCTCCGTAGGTGGTATTTGTACATTTAAAATAATATTATACAAATATGATATTAAGTTTGCTGATTCCGCTTTTATCTGCATTGCCTCGTCCAATACATCTACTGGGTTATTATAATGATCTTTTGTATATTTTTTCAAATAGTCGCATATTTGAAAATATTTAAAATATTGATTATTTCCGAGTTTATATTTTATTTGTAATTGTTGAAATGAAAGTAATTTTCCAGTTTCATACAAGTCACCAAGCGTTTTAATTCCTAGTCTATCCCATTGTGTATAAGCTTTATCTATAATAGAAGGACTAAACGAAGGGTTATTGACTATAGGTAATAAAAGTGATAAATTTCTTAATTTTAAATTTTGTTTTATTTGTTTCCAAATACGGATTGTACTATGAATAATTGGGTTCTTATTATAATTTATGTTATTCAGTTTCATTGGAGAGAGGAGGATCGCTCCAATGTTTCTAGAGGAGCAATCCTCTTTCTCCATTACAATCCAGTCTACTTGCTGGGCGGAGTTATCCATCAGTTGAATCATGTTTTTAATATTTACTGACCAATAATAATACATAAAATTAGGTAGTGCTAAACCCCCCAATACTTTAGGTTTATTCAGATGAGTTTTTTGTATTCTATGTGATTTATAGTCCCATATAAAATTAGTGATATCTGAGTCGAGTTTTTTAAAAAACTTCTTAGGTAAGTATATAGGAATTGATTGAAATAGGTATAAAATTTGTGGTAAAAAGATCATTTTTATTGCGTTTATTTGGCCTATTAAAGACATCGGGAGCGTTTTCCAGAATTTAATTAGTGTATTTAATTTATTAAGTAGGGGGTCAAAATTTGCCCTGAACATACCTTGATATGTTCTGGTAATTTCGATTCCCAAATATTTAAATTTTTCTGTAGCTATTTTAAAAGGGAATTTTAAAAGATGTGTTGAATCTTTCGGTTTTATTGACATAATTTCACTTTTATTCCAATTTATTCTATATCCAGAAAAAGATCCAAAGTCTTCAATTAAATTTAATATATTTGGTATAGTGATTTGAGGTTTTGTAATATACAGTAATATATCATCCGCGTATAAAGATATTTTATTATATGAGTCTTTAGTATTATATCCATGAATATCAGGGTGTATTCTAATTTTTTCTGCTAGCGGTTCAATAATGAGAGCAAACAGCTGTGGTGATAATGAGCATCCTTGTCTATTTCCCCTTGATAGTTGAAATTTCGAGGATAATATGTTATTAGTTAGTATTCTAGCTGTAGGTTTGTTATATAGTAACTTAATCCATAAAATAAAATTCTCTCCCAGTTGAAATTTTTGTAATACTCTGTCCATATAATTCCATTCTACTTGATCAAATGCTTTTTCAGCATCCAGCGAAATAATTGATAATTCTTGATCTTCAGATTTGTGTGAGTGCATTATGTTGAGTAGACGTCTCATATTATTAGAAGAGTATCTCTTAGGGATAAACCCTGTCTGATCTGGGTTTATTAATTTACTAATGTATTTACTTAATCTTCTAGCTAATGTTTTCGCTAATATTTTTTGATCTGTGTTTAACAATGCTATAGCTCTATATGAACCAGGTTCTTCTAAATCTTTATTTTTCTTAGGTATTAATGTAATCGTTGATTCCGCTAATGTATCAGGTAGTATTCGTTTTTTAAAAGCGTATTGGTACATTTTTTGTAATCTTGGTATTATTTTATCATAAAAGCTTTTACAAAATTCATTAGTAAATTCATCAGGGCCTGGTGTTTTTCCATTCTTTAGTGAGTTTATTGTATCTTCTAATTCCTTAATTGAGATTTGTGCACCCAGTTCCTCTTGTTCCTTCAGCTCTAACTTTGGAAGATTACAGGTATCCAAGAACTTTGTGATATTATTGGAATCAATTATCGTTTTAGATGTATACAAATTCTCGTAAAATTGCGCAAATCTTTTATTAATATCCTTCGGTGTTGTTAATAATTCCCCTTTATCTGATTTGATCTTTGGTATAGTATGTTCCTTTTCTCGTTTTTTTAGCTGGCGAGCCAAAAGTTTATGCGGTTTATCCCCAAATTCAAAGTGCTCTTGTTTTGTAATTTGAAAAAGTCTTATAAGTTTGGCAGATAATAATTTATTTAATTTAAATTTTAAAATTATTATTTTATTATGTTTATCTATTGATGGATCTTTAGCATTATCTATATCCATTTGTCTAATAAGTTCTTCTAACTGTCTTTGTTCATTCTTATTCTTTTTATTTTGAAAAGCTTGATATGAAATTATAATACCCCTAATGTATGCTTTAAAAGATTCCCAAAATAAAGTAGGCGATATATCTGAAGTATCATTTGTTTGAAAAAAGACCTCCATTTGTTCTTTTAAATATATACTCGCTTGTGGATCTTTTAAAATTTGAGAATTAAATCTCCAGAACGATTTATTCTTAGACAATCCTTCCAGTTTTAAAAAGAAAGTTAGTGGAGAATGGTCTGAAATTGAATTTGTATGGTATATTGCATTAGATGTTTGGGGGATTAATTTTGTATGCAGCAGAAAGTAGTCTATACGTGAGTATGTCTTATGTACCATTGAGTAAAACGAGTATTCCCTGCCAGTTGGATTAACAATTCTCCAAACATCTGCTATATTAGTATTATTTATATAGGTATTGAGGAGTTCCCCAGT
The DNA here is from genome assembly GCA_038087875.1 of Malacoraja senta. NCBI lineage: Eukaryota > Metazoa > Chordata > Chondrichthyes > Rajiformes > Rajidae > Malacoraja > Malacoraja senta. The sequence goes on from JAXLNO010004734.1 coordinate 19,199, forward strand.
TTTCGATTTCATATTCCCTCTCTGTTTTTGACTTGATTTATCTAAGTACGGATCTAAAACACAGTTAAAGTCTCCTCCTATTATAACATTTTGATAGTTTGACTCTGCAATTATGTTGAAAATTTTATTGAAAAAGTGGGGGTTATCAAAGTTAGGGGCATATATATTTACCAAAGTAAGTGGAGTGTCATGGATTTCTCCATTAACTATTAGGTATCTCCCTTCTATATCTGTTATAATATTCTTTGCTTTAAATGGTATACCTTTTCTTATGATGATTGACGTGCCTCTAGATTTTGAAGTAAATGAAGAATGGTATGTTTGACCTATCCATTTCGCCCTCAGCCTAACTTGATCCTGAGGTTTTAGGTGTGTTTCTTGTAGGAAGGTAAAACATGCTGTGGTGGATGTTTGTGTTAAATCTTATTGTGTATTGTGTGTTCTTTTTAAGTGTATCGCTGCTGGCAAATTCATTTCACTGCACCTTCGGGTGTATGTGACGAATAAAATTGGCATTGACTTTTGACTTTGAGATTCATCCAGTGAATTGGCCTCCATTACCTTCTGTGGCAGAGAATACCACAAATTCACACCTCTCTGGGTGAAAACGTTTTTTTTTCTAATCTCAGCTTTAAATGGCCTCCCCTTATTCTTAGACTGTGGCCCCTAGTTCTGGACTTCCCCCAACATTTGGATCATTTTTCCTGCATCTAGTCCAGTCCTTTCATAGTTTTATGTTTCTATAAGATATCCTCTCATCCTTCCAAATTCCAGTGAATACAAGCCCAGTCTTTCCAATCTTTCCTGATATGATGGTCTCGCCATCCCGGGGATTAACCTTATGAACCTACGCTGCACTGCCTCAATAGCAAGGTTGTCCTTCCTCAAATTAGGAGACCAAAACTGCACACATTATGCCAGATGTGGTCTCACCATGACCCTGTACAACTGCAGAAAGACCTCTTTACTCCTTTGCTCAAATCCTCTCATTATGAAGGTCAACATGCCATTAGCTTTCTTCACTGCCTGCTGTACCTGGATGTTTACTTTCAGGACACCCAGGCCTTGTTGCACTTCCCTTTTTCCTAATCTGACACCATTGAGATAATAATCTGCCTCCTTGTTCTTGCCGCCAAAGTGGATAACCTCACATTTATCTACATTATACTGCACCTGCCATGCATCTGTCCACTCACACAGCACCCTCCAACCTCCTAGCATCCTCCTCGCAGTTCACACAGCCACCCAGCTTTGTGTCATCTGCAAATTTGCTAGTGTTACTTTTAATTCCATCATCTAAATCATTAATATATATTGTAAATAGTTGTGGCCCCAACACCGAGCCTTGCGGCACTCCACTCGCCACTGCCTGCCATTCTGATAGGGGCCCGTTTATTCCTACTCTTTGTTTACTTTCTGCCAACCAATTCTCTATCCATGTCAATACCTACCCCCAATACCATGTGCTCTAATTTTGTCCACTAATCTACTGTGTGGGGCCTTATCAAAGGCTTTCTGAAAGTCCAGGTACAGTACCTCCACTGGCTCTCCAGAAACTGTTCCAGTACGTCCCCTCCAGCCACTCTCCCTAAACTGTGGGACTGCACTTACTCCTGTTGCAGACCAATCACAGCTTGAGGCTTTTATACTTCTTGCCTCTATTCACAAAGCCATGAATCCAGCTTTCTTTTAGAAAATTGTCTTGAAAAGCCAGGATCTGAAAGTTTATCACTAAAAGAAAAAGCCATGTTGTAGATTGACTCAAAATAGCATTGAAGTGTTGGAAATCACATTTCAAGTGCAGATTCATAGAGCTATACAGCACAGAAACTGGCCCAACTCTTCCATGCCGCCCAAGTTGCCTAACTGGGCTAGTCCCACATCCCTCCAAACCTTTCCTATCCATGTACCTGTTCAATTGTCTTTTAAATGTTGTAATTGCACACACCTCTATCATTTTTACTGACAGCTCGCAAAACACACTCATTATGTACAAAAGTTACCCTGCAGGTCCCTTCTAATTTCTCTCCTCTCACATTAATCCTCAGCCCTTCAGTTTTGAGCTCCTCTAGGATAGGGAAAAGATTGTGGGTCTTTACGTCATCTATGTGTCTCGTGATTACATAAACATCTATAAGATCACCCCTGTGCTCCAACCTCTTCCTATAACTCAAACATTTCAAACCCAGTGACATCCTCGTAAATCTTTGTTGTGTCCTTTACAGTTTAACAATATTCTTCTCATAGCTGTGTAATCAGAACTAAACACAGTACTCCAAATGTGGCCTTAGCAACGTCTTAGAAAATAGAACAGTTCAGCACCGGAACAAATGCTTCAGCCCACGTCTGTGCCGAACATGAAACGCCCTACTCTTATCTTCCTGCACATAATCCATATCCCTCAATTCCATACATATCCATATGCCAATCGAAAAGTCTCTAAAATGCCACTATAGTATCTGCCTCTGCCACCAACCCCGACTGTACATTCCAGCTATTCGTCACAATCTGTGTAAAAAAACATACCCCGTACATCTCCTTTAAACTTTGCCCCTCTCACCTTAAAGCTATGCCCTCTAGTAGTTATTTTCATGCTGGGGAAATGGTTCTGACTATCTACACTATCTTATCAGGTTTCTCCGCAGCCTCCAGCATTCCAGAAAAAAGAATCCAAGTCTGTTCAACTTCTTCATGTAGCTAATACTCATAAATCCAGGCATCATTGTGGTAAAATTTCCCAAACCTCCACATCTTTCCTGTAATGGGGCAAACAGAACTGCACTTAATACTCCAAAGGCGGCCAAACCTAAACCCTACAAGGTTGCATCATGAGTTCTTGACTCTGGCACTCAATGCTCAATAGATAGATCAGATTCATGGATTCACAGAATTTCACTAGGTAAGTTACTGGAGAGTATTCTGATGGATAAGACATTTGGATAGACAGGGACTGATTAGGGATAGTCAACATGGTTTGGTGCGTCGGAGATAGTATCTTGCAAATCCAATTGAGTTTTTTGAATGGCAAAGCTGTAGACGTTGTCTATATGGACTTCAGCAACGCATTTGATAAGGTTCCGCATGGTAGGCTGCTCTGGAAGTTTAGATCGCATGGGAGTACTAGCCAACTGGACAGAGAATTGGCTTCATGGAAGATAGCAGACACTGAAGGTAGAAGGTAGACATAAAATGCTGGAGAAACTCAGTGGGTGAGTCAGCATAGAAACATAGAAATTAAGTGCAGGAGTAGGCCATTCGGCCCTTCGAGCCTGCACCGCCATTCAATATGATCATGGCTGATCATCCAACTCAGTATCCCGTACCTGCCTTCTCTCCATACCCTCTGATCCCTTTAGCCACAAGGGCCACATCTAACTCCCTCTTAAATATAGCCAATGAACTGGCCTCGACTACCCTCTGTGGCAGAGAGTTCCAGAGATTCACCACTCTCTGTGTGAAAAAAGTTCTTCTCATCTCGGTTTTAAAGGATTTCCCCCTTATCCTTAAGCTGTGACCCCTTGTCCTGGACTTCCCCAACATCGGGAGCAATCTTCCTGCATCTAGCCTGTCCAACCCCTTAAGAATTTTGTAAGTTTCTATAAGATCCCCTCTCAATCTCCTAAATTCTAGAGAGTATAAACCAAGTCTATCCAGTCTTTCTTCATAAGACAGTCCTGACATCCCAGGAATCAGTCTGGTGAACCTTCTCTGCACTCCCTCTATGGCAATAATGTCCTTCCTCAGATTTGGAGACCAAAACTGTACGCAATACTCCAGGTGTGGTCTCACCAAGACCCTGTACAACTGCAGTAGAACCTCCCTGCTCCTATACTCAAATCCTTTTGCTATGAAAGCTAACATACCATTCGCTTTCTTCACTGCCTGCTGCACCTGCATGCCTACTTTCAATGACTGGTGTACCATGACACCCAGGTCTCGCTGCATCTCCCCTTTTCCTAGTCGGCCACCATTTAGATAATAGTCTGCTTTCCTGTTTTTGCCACCAAAATGGATAACCTCACATTTATCCACATTATACTGCATCTGCCAAACATTTGCCCACTCACCCAGCCTATCCAAGTCACCTTGCAGTCTCCTAGCATCCTCCTCACAGCTAACACTGCCCCTCAGCTTAGTGTCATCTGCAAACTTGGAGATATTGCCTTCAATTCCCTCATCCAGATCATTAATATATATTGTAAATAGCTGGGGTCCCAGCACTGAGCCTTGCGGTACCCCACTAGTCACTGCCTGCCATTGTGAAAAGGACCCGTTTACTCCTACTCTTTGCTTCCTGTTTGCCCGCCAGTTCTCTATCCACATCAATACTGAACCCCCAATGCCATGTGCTTTAAGTTTGTATACTAATCTCTTATGTGGGACCTTGTCGAAAGCCTTCTGGAAGTCCAGATACACCACATCCACTGGTTCTCCCCTATCCACGCTACTAGTTACATCCTCGAAAAATTCTATAAGCATCTATGGAGAGAAGGAATTGGCGACATTTCTGGTTGAGACGTGGAAGGTAGTTTTTCGGAGTGGAGCCGTGTGAGTAGTGGTGTGCCTCAAGGCTCAGTGCTGGGCCCATTGCTGTTTGTGGTTTGGATGAGAATATAGAAGCAGGGCTTGAAATTAGCGGTTACCCGGGTGCCACTGACCACTCAAAGAGCCGCCGGGCAACCTTAACGTCGAGTCATTTTGCTCGGCTTGGCGAATGACGGGCCCCGCACAGCAGCAGCAGCGGCTCCATCTCCTCCTCCTCCCGCCCGGCCTAATAACGCTATAGGATATTTGCTGATAACGGCCGCTGCTGCCACTCCGCCAACGGCGTTTTCAAAACAAACCCTTGGAGGAGGGTGGTGTCGGTCAGAGGCGGAAGTAGGGGGGGGGGGGCTGAGGATAGAGCGCGGTGATTGGAGGAGACGTGTCAAAACACTCTCGGCAGACCTGCACCACAGCCAGGATCGATCCCGGTCTCCGGCGCTGCAATTGCTGCCGAACCGCCACTGGACCATCCCCGTCCCCACCTGAGAGCACCCCCCCCCCACGTCCGGGGGTGGCCAGAGGCGTCGGGATTCAGACGGGCGCGGTGCCCCCTGGCCCACAGCCAGCGCAGGGAAGCAGCGCTAAACCCAGCTCAACACTGCCTGTCCCGCCAGGTTATCCCTGCCTGGATTTACGGGAAATATGTCATCAGTCCAGGCATGACCAGGCGAGACAGGCAGAGCTGAGCTGCATTTAGCGCTGGATTGAGCGTCCGAAGCCTCGCGCGTGTGTGAGTGTGCGCATGTGCGCGCGGCTGCCAAGATATTGTGTCCCCCGGTCCCCTCCATATTTTGATAGCGATTTGAGCGATGATGCCGGTGTTGTCCGAGGAGCGCTGACCTTCCTTCCCACCTCCTCTGCCCCTTCCTCTCTCTCTCTCTCTCTTGTACGCCCCCCTCCATCCCCCTTATCCTGAGACCCCTCCTCTCCATCCCGCACTGATCTCCATTCCTGCCTCTATTCAGGCCTCACTGACATCCCCTGTGCTCCCCTCCTCATCTACCCTCCTCATCAATCCTACACTGGTCCCCCAATTCATCCTGTACTGACCCCCCTTCCCAACCATCCTGCACTGCGCCACCCCTTCATCCTGCACTGCTCCCCCATCCATCCTGCACAGATCCCCCCATTCAGCCCCAGTCATCCCCCGCGCTCTCCCCTCACAATTTTACCTACTCCAACCAACACGCACTAATTCCCCTGCCTCCATCCATCCATTCTGCACCAATTGCCTTCTCAACCCCCCCCCCACCGCCAACTATCCACCCTGCACTGATTCACAACCCCCCCCCCCCCCGACCCTATTGTGCTGGAAATGTCTTCAGAGCGAACATTGACTATGTTTGATAACGGAATGCAATCAAATATGTTTTAATTCCCAATGTTATTATTTGTTTTAATCCATAATTAATTAATTGATTCATTAAATTGTGAACACGTGAAACATTAAAACCGCAGTGTTCGATTGTCACTGCTACTGTTGACACGTTATTACAGAATTCATTTTAACGGCAAATCAATGCTCTTATTATGGTGTATCAGTACCGTAGTTATTTAATGAGCAACATTCACAACCCAACCCTCATGCCTGCCGTGTGTTCACCATCCCCCCTGACCTCCCCTCACAGCGTTCTTCCACGGGAAGGAGTCCTCGCCCCCCATTGATGATCCCTTTTCCCGTCTCCAACGCACCCCCTCCTCATGGACCCCCCCTCGTGGCGCTCCGGCTTTAGAACTTTTTATCCAAAACTGCCGTCGCGACATCAACCGCCTCAACCTCTCCACTCCCGTCTCACTCCAATTTCTCCCCCCCGAACGTACTGCCATCGACTAATTCCGCAACAACCCAGACTGGGTTATCAAACCCGCCGACAAGGGAGGTGCCGTGGTAGACTGGCGCGCCGATCTCTACAAAGCTGAGGCCACGCGCCAACTCTCGGACACCTCCTCCTACTTACCCCTGGACCATGACCCCACTGACGAGCACCAGGCCACTATCTCTAGCACCATCACCGACCATCAACTCCCACGCCCTGCCCGACCGAGCATCCAACCTCATCGTTCCCCAGCCCCGCACAGCCCGCTTTTACCTTCTCCCCAAAATCCACAAACCTGACTGTCCCGGTAGACCCATTGTTTCTGCCCCACCGAACTCATTTCCACCTACCTTGACTCCATCCTATCCCCCTTGGTTAAATCCCTCCCTACCTATGTTCAAGACACCTCAGACACTCTCCGTCGTCTCCGCGCATTCCATTCTCTAGGCCCTCACCCCCTCATCTTTACCATGGACGTCCAGTCACTCTACACCTCCATCCCCCAACAGGATGGTCTCAAAGCCCTCTGGTTCTTCCTCGACCAGAGAAGCAACCTATACCCGACCACTAATACTCTCCTCCGCCTAGTGGAGTTTGTCCTCACCCTCAATAACTTCTCGTTTGACTCCTCCCATTTCCTCCAAATACAGGGTGTAGCTATGGGCACACGCATGGGCCCCAGCTACGCCTGCCTCTTTGTCGGGTACGTCGAACAATCCTTGTTCGCTACGTACCAGGGCCCCATCCCCGACCTCCACCTCCGCTACATCGATGACTGCTTTGGTGCCACCTCCTGCACCCACACACAACTGACTGACTTCATCCACTTCACCACCAACTTCCATCCGGCACTCAAATACACCTGGACCATTTCCGACACTTCCCTACCATTCCTTGACCTCACTATCTCCATCGCAGGTGATAGACTTCTGACCGACATTCACTATAAACCTACTGACTCCCATGGCTATCTGGACTACACTTCTTCCCACCCTGCTTCCTGTAAGGACTCTATCCCCTACTCCCAATTCCTCCGTCTCCGCCGCATCTGCTCCCAGGATGAGGCGTTCCACACCAGGGCATCTGAAATGTCCTAATTCTTCAGGGAACGGGGGTTCCCTGAAGAATTAGATGAGGCTCGCACCAGGGTCTCTTCCATACCCCGCAACACTGCTCTCTCTCCCCATCCCCCCACTCGCAACAAGGGCAGAGTCCCCCTAGTCCTCACCTTTCACCCCACCAGCCGTCACATACAAGTAATCCTCCGTCAGTTTCGCCACCTCCGACGTGACCCCACCACTCGCCACTTCGTCCCATCTCCCCCCATGTCTGCCTTCCGCAAAGACTGCTCCCTCCATAACTCCCTTGTCAATTCTTCCCTTCCCTCCCCTCCCGTACTACCCCCTCCCCGGGCACTTTCCCTTGCAACCGCAAGATATGCTACACTTGTCCCTTTACCTCCCCCCTCGACTCCATTCAAGGACCCAAGCAGTCGTTCCAAGTGCGACAGAGGTTCACCTGCATCTCCTCCAACCTCATCTAATGCATCCGCTGCTCTAGATGTCAGCTGATCTACATCGGTGAGACCAAGCGGAGGCTTGGCGATCGTTTCGCCGAACACCTCCGCTCGGTCCGCAATAACCAACCTGACCTCCCGGTGGCTCAGCACTGCAACTCCCCCTCCCATTCCGTATCCGACCTCTCTGTCCTGGGTCTCCTCCATGGCCAGAGCGAGCAACACCGGAAATTGGAGGAACAGCACCTCATATTCCGCTTGGGGAGTCTGCATCCTGGGGGCATGAACATTGAATTCTCCCTATTTTGTTAGCCCCTGCTGTCTCCTCCCCTTCCTATCTCTCCCTCAGCCCTCGGGCTCCTCCTCCTCCTTTTTCCTTTCTAGGGGGGAGTATTTTTATTTTTTTTAAATTTAAAAAAATGTTCAGCACGGACTTGAAGGGCCAAGATGGCCTGTTTCCGTGCTGTAATGGTTATATGGTTATAATCTGAATGTCTGGTAATGTGGTGTCTTGACACCTTTAAATATATTACCAAAAGAACATTTGCTGCATTTATGTCCTTTGGCCATCTCTTGTTAGTTAGTGTAATGTTTAACCTGTCAGATGGGTATAGTCAGTTTTGACAGCTATTATCATAAAATGCCTTTAGAAAATTCCTTGCAACCTGTATATTTTGTTGTGGATAAATTATGTGGGAAGCGAGAGTGCGTCTGTATGGCCATGTCATGATAATTTTCGGTCCTTCACAGAAAACATGCTTGCATCAATCTGTAGTGTGCATGGTTAAGCATATCTGTTATCATGGTCCAGGATTTATTGACACAAGTTGATCATACGCTGAATAATCCAACCACATTTTTGTTTGGAAGTGGAAAGAAATAATAAAAATCGCATTAATTGCAATGTGTAAAAAGAGTTGAGATACTGTATTATAATTTTGCTGCATGTCATTGTGGTATATATCATGTCTTGATTGGTGAATGTTTAGTTTGTGACTTTATTTGAAGCAGAAATAATATGTGAATGCTTCATTGAGCATAATTCCGACTAGTAACTACGCACTTCGTCCGAGCACATTATCGCACGCGTCATGCAAGCCATCTTAAATGACCACCTAAACTATCATTTGTCAACCTAAAAAGCTGCCAAGGTTGCCCTGAGAAGGCATGATTAGTACATTTACAGAAGATACTAGAGTAGGTGGTATCATAGATAGCAAAAATGGTTATCAAAAATAACAGAAGTATCTTGATCAGTTGGGCAAGTAGGCTGAGGAATGGTTAATGGAGCTTTGTACAGATAAGTGCGAGGTGTTGCATTTTGGAATTAAAAAAAAAAAAAAATTAAGTGAAAAGATAAGACCCCTAGACTACCAAAGTAGTGTAGTCAAAGAGTGACTAAAGATATAAGAGAGAAGAAAAGAAAAGAAGAAAAAAAAAGAAACGAAAAAGAAAAGGAAAAAGAGAAAAAGAAAAAAAGTGGAGATATACCTGCCCCTCGTCCCCCCCCCCCCCCCCCGCCCACCTCTCCCAACCCAGAATCGGATTTAAATCCAAATTTGTGTTGCGCCATACTATCCTTGTAAGAATTCGGTAAAGGGTGTCCATGTCTTGAAAAATTGATCTGGTTTTTCTGCCAAGACAAGCCTAATACTTTCCAAATGTAGTGTCTCGGACATGTTTGTAATCCACATCTTCACAGTAGGGACTGATGTGTGTTTCCAAAATTTAAGTATTAGTTTTTTTGCCGTTATCAGGCCATAGTTAAGGAAACGTCAAAAAAACTAATACTTAAATTTTGGAAACACACATCAGTCCCTACTGTGAAGATCACAAATAGGGGAAACATTTGGGAAGACCTTATTCAGTTTAGACTTTGAATAATAAAGTCTATGCAGTATTTTAAATTGTATTAACTAATGCCTAACGTTAAGAGAACAGTTGTGTATATATAGAAGGCTTTCCTCCCATCTATCTTTTAAAATTGTTAGGCTCAGTTCATCTTCCCAAGCTCGCCTAATTATTTCCGACAATGGGGTTTGTCTAATTAAAAGGGTATTATAAAGGTACGATATTAACTTATTTGAATCCGAGTTTCTATTCATTCATTCGTCTAGTATGTCTGGAAACATATATTGACAGTCTTGGGTATGTGATTTCAGATAGTCTCGTATTTGAAGATATCTAAAGTATTGGCTACCTTTCAGATGATATTTCGACTGTAATTCTTGAAATGAGAGGAGAGTCCCCATCTCATAAAGATCTCCCAGTTTTTTAATTCCTAAGCTTTCCCATTGTATGAACGCCTTGTCTAAAGTAGACGGCTTAAACGAGGGATTGTTGGCGATTGGTGAGAGAAGAGATAAATTTCTCAATTTAAGGGTTGACCACTTGTTTCCAGATTAGTAAGGTGCTATGAATTATCGGATTTTTCTCATATACTGATTTCTTCAGATTTATTGGAGAGAGAAGGATCGCGCCTATATTAAAAGGCAAACAATCTTCTCTCTCCATTATTAGCAAGTTTACCTGTTGGCATGTATTGTCCATCCAATAGATTAAATTTTTAATATTCGTTGCCCAGTAATAGTAAAAAAAATTAGGGAGAGCCAGTCCGCCAATTTCTTTGGGTTTACAGAAATGTTGTTTATGGATTCTGTGAGGTTTATAATCCCAAATAAAGTTTGTGATCACAGAATTGAGTTTTTTTCTTTTTAATTTAGGGATAAAAATCGGTATTGATTGAAATAGGTACAGGATTTGTGGAAGGAAGATCATCTTTATGGCATTTATTCTATCTATGAGGGAAATCGGAAGCGTTTTCCAAAATTGAATAAGGGCATTTAGTTTGGTAATTAATGGTGGAAAATTTGCTTGAAATAAAGAAGGGTATTTTCTAGTTATGTAAACTCCAAGATATTTAAATTTTTCCGTAGCAATTCTAAAAGGAAATTTTAGGTGTGTCGGATTGTATTGATCTTGAGGTTTTATTGCACACCCCTGTCTATTGCCCCTGGATAACTGAAATTTAGGTGAGAGTGTTTGATTAGTCAGTATTCTGGCAGTCGGCTTGTTATATAACAACTTTATCCATGAAATAAAATGTTCTCCTAATTGAAATTTTTGCAATACCATTCTACTTGGTCAAATGCTTTTTCTAATGAAATAATTGATGTTTTCGTTTATCGTTCTATGTGAGTGCATTATATTAAACAGGCATCTCAAGTTGTTGAATGAGTGTCTCTTGGGTATAAACCCAGTTTGATCAGAGTCTATTAATTTACTAACGTATTTGCTTAGTCTTCTTGCCAGGATTTTAGCTAATATTTTCTGGTCTGTATTTAGCAGAGCAATTGCTCTATATGATCCCGGCTCTTCGAGATCTTTATCTTTTTTGGGTATCAGTGTAATAGTTGATTCGGCTAAAATTTGTGGTAGCGTCTGTTCTTTAAATGCATGTATATAAAGGGCTTGTAAACGCGGGGAGATTAAATCATAATTTTTAAAATAAAATTCATTACTAAACCCATCTGGGCCTGGCGTTTTACCGTTATTCAGTGATTTAATAGTCTCTTCAATTTCTTTTATTGTGATCTGCGCTCCTAATTCTTCACGTTCCGCCGCGTTAAGTGACGGAAGATTGCAATTGTCGAGGACGTTTTTAATTTTTATCGTTTCTGCTGAAGTTTTAGATGTGTATAAATTTTGATAGAATGGAAAAAACGTTCGTTAATATCTTTAGGGAGTGTAAACAGCTCACCTTTTTCTGATCTAATGTTTTGAATAGTATGATCTTTTTCCATTTTTCTCAACTGGTGTGCCAGAAGTTTATGCGGTTTGTCGCTGAATTCAAAGTTTTTCTGTTTAGTAATTTGAAATAGCCTGATAACTCTTGCAGAGAGAATTTGATTTAACTTGAATTTTAATACTGCTATCTTATTGTGTTTATCAATAGAAGGATCTATAGCATTTTCTGAATCCAGTTGTCTGATCTGTTCTTCTAATTCCAGTTGTTCCATCCTAACTCATTCCTCCACTTTTTTGCTGACAAAATCAGCACCATCTATCAATCTTTATCCCCTGTACCCGACTCCCCAGCATCTACTCCACCACCTACCAAGGCCCCTCCTTTCAACATCTCCGCTGACCTCCTTACCCCTCCTCCACACTGCTTCCTCTCCCAGTTTGACCCAGTCACCCCTACTGAAATCTCCAAACTCATCTGCTCTTCCAAACCCACTACCTGCTCCCTCGACCCTCTCCCCACTCCCCTGCTGAAGTCCTGCCTCCCCGCTCTCTGCCCCTACCTCACTAATCTCTTCAACTCCTCATTGTCCCCTCTGCTTTCAAAACTGCTGCTGTCACACCAATCTTAAAGAAACCTGGTCTTGATCCCTCCTCTCTCATTAACTACCACCCTATCTCAAACCTCCCCTTTCTTTAAGGACCTAGGGTCCCTACCTGGTCGGAGAGGCAGCTTTTCTCCGGGCTGCACCTTTGACCCGTCCTCGCGGCTTACCAGCGGGCCTGGAGCGGCGTTTCCTGAGGGGACCGCCCAGGACCTCGGCTTTGGCGGCGGCGCAGCGCTGGAGCGCTATCGCGGAGCGGAGCGGGCGATGCCTTGCCCGGGTCGCCGCGCTGGGACCGCCGGTGAAACATCGCGGAGCTGCAGGTCTGTGGAGCGGCCAGCCGCGGGCGGCAGTGCTGTACTAGACATTGGGAGCCTGGATCTCTCGCCGAGATCGCCAGTGTTGGAGCTCCACTCAGCGCGGCCAGTTGGCTTCGGAAGCCACGATCTACAGTAAAGGCTCTGTCTCACGGTGTTGTGGTCATTGGCGGTGAAGCGTGGCGTCGCCGGTAGAGGGGACCGCACGGCAACGGCGAGAGCGCCGAGCCTATGCCGCGGGAGCGCTGCGCGGGGCCGAGTGATTTAAGTACGGCTGGTCCCACGAGCTTGCGGTAAGTAAAAGCAAAGGGCGGGCCGACTGCGATGACGTCATTTCGGATCTGCGGGGCTGTGGCGGCGGCAGTGCTGATCGCGGTGCTTTGGCGGCAGCCGTGCGGCACACGTGACTCACTAGCGGCGGCTGTGGCGGCGGTCGTGCCTCACTGGCGGAGGCTGTGGCGGTGCAAGTTCGACGCACAGCGCTCGTGCCGCACTGGCGGCGGCTGTGGCGGTGACCGTGCCGCACTCGTGACTCACTGGCGCGGCTGTGCGGTAGGAACATAGTTTTGAACAGTGTTGGTTTTATTTTAGCGCTTGACCGAGCCCACGGTCTCTGGCGGCCCAGGAGCGGTAGATTGTTCCTGTTTTGCCGCCAATGACCGCAGACTCGTGAGACAGGCCTTTAAGGAGGCGGCCGTTCCAGGTGTCCCAAGCCGCTGAGGGGGGTTCTCCCGACGCCGGAACACCATCACCCGGCGAGAACGGCCTGGAACATCGGGCCTCCGTGAAGGCGACTGTGGAGGCCTCAATAGGCCCGACTATGGGTGGACATGGGATGGGGACTGGACTTTGTGCCTTCCCCCCACAGTGGGAACCATTGTGGGGGATGTTTTTATGTTTTATGTTTTATGTTAATTTTCTTTCCTTAATGTGGTGTCTATTTTGTGCTGCATGGCAAGACAAATTTCACCACACCATTTGGTGTATGTGACAATAAATGTCCTTTGTCCTTTGAAAAACCCTGGAGCGTATCGTCGCGTCACAACTTCATTCCCACCTCCTCGCGTGTAACCTATTCGAATCCCTCCAATCTGGCTTTCGCCCCCTCCATAGCACAGAAACTGCTCTCCTCAAAGTCCTCAATGACCTCCTTACCTCTGCTGACACTGGCTCCATCAATATCCTCATCCTCCTCGACCTGAGTGCAGCCTTTGATACCGTGAACCATAACATCCTGCTCACCAGACTTAGGGACCTTGGCATTGAAGGTTCTGCACTCAGCTGGCTCCGTTCCTACCTTTCCAACCGATCCCACTTCATCCTCTCTCCACAACCACACCTCTGCCACAGCCACTGTCACTCAAGGCATTCCCCAAGGATCCGTTCTTGGTCCTCTCCTCTTCATCATCTACATCCTCCTCCTTGGCCATATACTCCGTCACTTCAACCTGGACTTCCATTGCTATGCTGATGACACCCAGATCTATCTCAGCACCAAGTCCCCCCACCACCCGCCTCTCTCCCATATCAACTCCTGCCTGTCAGCCATCAAATCTTGGATGCAACTCAACTTCCTTAAATTAAACAGTAACAAAACAGAATTTCTCCTCATTGGCTCCAAATCAACACTCACTAAAATTAACAACCCCACTCTCACTATTGACGGCACCACTGTCTCCCCATCTCCTCAGGCCCGCAACCTTGGCGTGATCTTTGACTCAACCCTCTCCCTTGAGCCTCACATCCGCCATGTTGTCAAAACATCATTTTTTCACCTCCGCAACATTGCCAAAATCAGATCCTCTCTCACACCCCCCGCTGCTGAAAGACTCATCCATGCCTTCATCCCCCCCCCCCCGACTGGACTACTGCAACTCTCTTCTCTTTGGCATTAATTCCAGCAACATCAACCGACTCCAACTGGTCCAGAATGCAGCCGCCCGACTCATCACCCACACCAAATCCTGGCACTATATCACCCCAGTTCTCAAAGAACTTTACTGGCTTCCCATTTCCCACCGGATCATCTACAAAATCCTGGTCCTCACCTACAAAGCCCTCAACCACTTGGCCCCCCCTTATCTCACTGACCTCCTCTCCCCCTACCAACCCTCACGGTCCCTCAGATCCACATCAGCTGGTCTCCTCTCCACTCCGAAATCAAACCTCTGCACTTTGGAGGCAGAGCCTTTTCCAGGGCAGCTCCCAGGCTCTGGAATTCCCTCCCACAACTGATCCGAAAATTCTGAGTCCCTCATCATCTTCCAGTCCCGTCTCAAGACCCATTTCTTCACCTCTGGCATACCCTTAGTCCCATGTCCCCCTCCCCTTTGCATCTCTGTCTTACTGCTCTGTTTTTTGTTGTTGTTTTTTACTCTCAATATAAGCGACTTTGAGTCCTTGAAAAGCGCTATATAAATAAAATGTATTATTATTATTATTATTATTATTCTTTTTATTTTGATATGCTTGATATGAGATAATAGAACCTCTAATAAAGGCCTTAAAAGATTCCCATAATTCCGAAGCCGAAATACCTGGTGCGTCATTTGTCTCATAAAACAATTACATCTGTTGCTTCAGATATTCACAGCAAGCTGGGTCAGTTAATATTTGAGTATTAAATCTCCAGAATGTTTTTTTATTGTATATTCCTTCTAGTTTTAGGGAGAAAGGTAGAGGAGAATGATTGGAAATAATATTATTATGATATTTGGGATTTGTTGTAAAAGGTATTGATTTGTGTCCAACAGAGCATTTTGGAAATTCAATCCAGGACAGAACCTTCACAGTAAACATGCAGGTACAGCAAGCAGTGAAGAAAGCTAATGGCATGTTGGCCTTCATAACAAGAAGAGTTGAATATAGGAGCAAAGAGGTCCTTCTGCAGTTGTACAGGGCCCTAGTGAGACCACGCCTGGAGTATTGTGTGCAGTTTTGGCCTCCAAATTTGAGGATGGACATCCTTGCTATTGAGGGAGTGCAGCGTAGGTTCACAAGGTTAATTCCCGGGATGGCGGGACTGTCATATGTTGATAGAATGGAACGGCTGGCTTGTATACTCTGGAATTTGGAA
>JAXLNO010004735.1:0-33463 GCA_038087875.1 Malacoraja senta
AATAACTGTGCATAGTTCCCTGAAGGTGGAATCTCATGTAGATAGGGTGGTAAAGAAAGCTTTTGGTGTGCTGGCCTTTATAAATCAGAGCATTGAATATAGAAGTTGGGATGTAATGTTAAAATTGTACAAGGCATTGGTGAGGCCAATTCTGGAGTATGGAGTACAATTTTGGTCGCCTAATTATAGGAAGGATGTCAACAAAATAGAGAGAGTACAGAGGAGATTTACTAGAATGTTGCCTGGGTTTCAGCAACTAAGTTACAGAGAAAGGTTGAACAAGTTAGGTCTTTATTCTTTGGAGCGCAGAAGGTTAAGAGGGGACTTGATAGAGGTCTTTAAAATTATGAGCGGGTTAGACAGAGTGGACGTGGATAAGCTTTTCCCATTGAGAGTAGGGAAGATTCAAACAAGGGGACATGACTTGAGAATTAAGGGACAGAAGTTTAGGGGGAACATTAGGGGGAACTTCTTTACTCAGAGAGTGGTAGCTGTGTGGAATGAGCTTCCAGTGGAAGTGGTGGAGGCAGGTTCGATGTTATCCTTTAAAAATAGATTGGATGGGTATATGGACGGGAAAGGAATGGAGGGTTATGGTCTGAGTGCAGGTAGATGGACTAGGGGGAAGTATTTTATTTTTAATTTAAAAAATATATATATATATATATATATATATATATATATATATATATATATATATATTTAAATGTTCGGCACGGACTTGAAGGGCCGAGATGGCCTGTTTCCGTGCTGTTATGGTTATATGGTTATATGGTTATATGGTTATATGTCTAATGCAGTCTGAAGAAGGGTCTCAACCTAAAAACGTCACCCATTCCTTCCATCCAGAGATGCTGCCTGTCCCGCTGAGTTACCCCAGCATTTTGTGTCTATCTTTGGTGTAAACCAGCATCTGCAGTTCCTTCCTAGACTTTACAGTAACTTGTGTAGTGAGTAAATCCAGTCATGGACTAATATAGTAGAAAATAATATTGCACAGGAACAGGTCCTTCAACCCACTGTGCCTGCATGTGGTCAGTAACCCTTTACTTCCTGCCTCTCCATGAGTTTTGTCTAAATGCGTTTTCAACAGTGCTGTCGTACCACCTCCCCTGGCGACACATTCAGGAGTCTACCACTCTCTGTGTTAAAAACAGTGACCTTCTACATTCCCTATAAACATTCCTCCTCTCACCTTAAACCTGCGACCTCAGCTTTTGACATTTGGAACCTGGGACAAAGGTTGTGACAGCAAATGTGGTGGAACCCCAGTTTTATATCACAGCTACAAGACTTTCCAACTTTTATACTCAATATCCCGAGCGATGAAAGCAAGTAGGCCATACATCTACTTCACCGTCCTACCCACTTGTGTTGCCGCTCTCAGGGAGTTTGGGATTTATACCCCCAGATCTCTCATACATCAATGCTCCCAGCAATCCTGACATTAAAGGCCTGTCTCACGAGTCTGCGGTCATTGGCGGCGAAACGGGAAGAATCTGCCGCCATAGACCGCGCACTCGTGAGAACGCACAATTCCGGGGCCGTGCGGCGTTGTTCCCAACACCGCACGGTGCTAAAATAAAACCTACACTGTTGAAAAATATTTTCCTACCGCACAGCCTCCACCAGTGATGCACGAGTGCGGCACGGCCGCCGCCACGGCCGCCGCCAGTGTGGCTCGAGCGCCGTGCGTCGAACTTGCACAGCCACAGCCTCCGCCAGTGAGGCACGTGTGCGGCACGGCCGCAGGCACAGCCACCGCTACAGCGCCGCGATCAGGACGGCCGCCGCCACAGCCGCCGCTCGTGAGTCACGTGCGGCGGGCCGACGTCATCGCAGTCGGCCCGCCCTTTTTTTAACTTACCGCAAGCACGTGGGACCCGCCGTATTTGAATCACTCGGCCCCCGCGCAGCATCCGTGCGGCGCTCCCGTGGCATACGCTCGGCGCTCTCGCCGTTGCCTTGCGGTCCACTCTACAGGCGAAGCCGCGCTTCACCGCCGATGACCGCAACACCGTAAGACAGAGCCTTTACTGTATTTCCTCTCACATTTGACCTTCAAAAATGCTTCACCTCATGCTTGTCTGGATTTAATCCCAGCTACCATTTAGTTTAGTTTAGTTTACCTTTGGCCCACCGAGTCCGCGCTGACCAGCGATCCCCGCACACTAACACTATCCCACACTAGTGTGTGAAGGGACAATTTACACTTTTACCAAACCAATTGACTTACAAACCTGCACACCTTTGCATATACATGATCACAATCGATCCATTTACAATGTATAGATACTGTACATGAAAAGGGAATAATGTTTAATGCAAGGTAAAGCCAGCAATGTCCGATCAAGGATAGTCCGAGGATCATCAAAGAGGTGACGCAGCACCGCTCTCTGGTTGTGGTAGGATGATTCAGTTGCCTGATAACAGCTGGGAAGAAACTGTCCCTGAATCTGGAGGTGTGCGTTTTCACACTTCCATACCGTTTGCCTGATGGGAGAGGGGAGAAGAGGGAGTGGCCCAGGGTGTGACTTGTCCTTGATTGTGCTGCTGGCCTTGCCGAGGCAGCGTGAGGTATAAATGGAGTCAATGGAAGGGATGTTGGTTTGCGTCAGGGGTCGGCAACCTATGGCCCACGGGCCGAATCCGGCCCGTAACCCGAAATCATCCGGCCCGCAGGCGTATTTTTTCCCCGTCATCTAGACTTGTTTAAAACTGTTGGCCAGCGACAGAAAGACTTGCTTTAATGTTCCCAGCAATCCTGTTTGCTGATACAAAAAATCAGAACTGAGGAGGAGACAGGGGGAGGTGAAGAGAGGGGGAGGTTAGCGAGGGGGAGGAGAGGAAGGAGAGGGGGAGGAGAGAGACGGGGAGGAGAGAGAGGGTAGAGAGAGTGAATGGGGGAGGGGGAAGAGAGGGTAACAAAGGGTCTGCATGAAATTTAGGACAGAGAGGGGTGAGGGTGGTCTCAAACTAACTGCTATGTTCAGTAGACATAATATTGCTTTAAAAAAATATATATATAATAAATAAACCTGTAGTAATGAAATTTCGTTCAAGCCTAGGTTTGAATGACAATAAATAGCATTCAATTCAATATATAAATATGTCAAAGTTTAGTTAGTATGTATTATTACCTCCATTTATTAACTCTGGCGATAGATGTGGCCCACCATCCACTCACAGACATGGGTCCTGTCCCCTATGCAGAACAAGGTTGCCGACCCCTGGTTTGTGTGATGGTCTGGGCTGCGTCCACAATTCGCTGCAATTTCTTGTGGTCTTGGATGGAGCTATTCCCAAACCAAGCTGTGATACATCCCGATAAAATGCTTTCTCCGGCGCATCTGTAGAAGTTGGTGAGAGATGTAGGGAACACGCCAAACTTCCTAAGCCTTCTAAGGATGTGGAGGTCACGAGGAGAACGTACAAAGTCCATACAGACAGCACCTGGAGTCAGGATCGAACCCGGATGTTCTGGCGCTGTAAAGGGCCTGTCCCACTTACGCGACCTTGGCTCGCAAATTACGCGACCTCGTGGTCGCTTGAGGCGTACGGGCACCGTATGGCTGCGCGGGGCCCACTTAGAAGCACGGAGCTGTGCGGGGCTGGTCCCGACATCGCGCGGGGATCCAAAATTCTTGCAGTGGCCGAAATCTTCGCGCGCCAACGGCCTGTCGGCATGCAGGTGCATTGCAGTCGTACGCAGCGTCTTGACGTCGTACGCAGCGTCTTGACGGTGTACGCCTAGCGCGTGGCGTTGCACGATGACGTCACCGCCCGGCCTGGCATTACGTGATGACATCACCGCCCGATGCCGTGCAACGCCCAAATTCAGTCGGCCCGCCTCCTGCCCAGCTGATTGGTAAGCATGACATAAATGACGTCACGCGCGTACTTAGCGCGAACTTAGCACGAACTTCGCGTGTACTCTGCTTCCGGTTGGTCGCGCCAAACGCACGCAATCGCATGCAAGTGGGACAGGCCCTTTAGGCAGCAACTCTACCACTGTCCCATTGTTCTCTGCTGACATTTCCAACTGACTCAATGAAATTAAACACCTTTATTCAATCCACAAGTTCCAAATGCCTGATTCCTGCCCACTTTCACTGTCCACCTCACCGTCATATCGGCACCAAGGGAGATGTGAGGATGATGTCGTTTATGCTCTGTGTGGTAACAGCCTGAAGCACCGTGCAAGCAATGGTGGTGGAAAAGGAGACCATTGATCATCTCATCGGTAAATCATATAGGCAATTGAAAGTAAAAGATAGCAGTACAGTGCATGCATTATCCTGATGAACTGGGCGGCATCCGTCTCTGCTACGATGTCTCCACGTTGGAGTTTTGTCTCCAGCTCTGTTGTGATGAAGCTCACGTTCACATTAGCAGAAACTCTGGCAAGAATCTCACCCCAGATAGAGTCATACATCAGAGAAACTGTAGTCCAAAGAAGGGTTCCAACCCGAAACATCAAGGTATTCCTTTTCTCCAGAGATGCTGCCTGACCCATGAAGCTACTCCTGTGTTTTGTGTCCACCTTCAGTATTAACTTGCATCTGCAATTCCTTCCAGCACAGAATCAGGCTCTTCAGCCCAACTTGTTCAGATGTCCCATCCATGCAAGTCCCACCTGCTGGTGTTTGGCCCATATCCATGTAAAGCTTTCCTATCAATATACTCCCTGTCCAAATGTATTTTTAATGTTGATATAGTACCCATCTCAACTATCTCCTCTGACAGCTCAGGTTGTCCCTCAGATTCATATTAAATCTTGCCCCTCTGACCTTAAAGCTATGTCCTCTGGTGCTTGTGTAGGAAGGAACTGCAGATGTTGGTTTAAACTGAAGATAGACACAAAATCTGGAGTAACTCAGCGGGTCAGACAGCATCTCTGGAGAAAAGGAATAGGTGACGTTTCGGGTCGAGACCCTGCTTCAGACTGAAGAAACGTCACCTAGTCCTTCTCTCCAGCGTTGTCTGACCCACTGAGTTACGTTTGTGTCTATCTTCTGGTTCTTCATTCCCAGCCTTGGAATTCCTTAGCAGAGGTGCTCCTGTGTCAAAGTAGCAATGTTACAAAATATAGTCTCCAATTTATCCCATCAGATAAAGCATAAAATGAAGTTTAATTTGACACCTAATTCACTTTCATATCTTCAGTATTAAAAAGGTTATGGCCATTTTTATACTCTGAAATTAGCATCTTGTTCCCTATTGCTTTTCCATTGACTTAACACAAAAGCTGTGATCGAGGACAGTCAAAAGCCCATAAGTTTCTTAAAAATTAAGAGAACTGAAAGAAATTTTCAGTTATTATAGATTGAAGCATTCTGAAACAAATATGAAACAATCTTACTTAGAAGACATGAAATTAAAGCATATAATTAGTTAGTTACCTAATTGTAGCTAATTACAAAATTCAATTACTAGATCTAAAACATCTATCAATTTCTTAAGAATAGATTAACATTTTTAAATAGCCTAAGTGTCCAAATAACATTCACACAAGAATTCACAATATAACATAATTTTTAAATCTCATTGTCATGGATTTACAGGCCAAATGGAAGGAATTGAATGTTTAATACCTGTAAATTAATGGCCATTTTAAATCATTTTGCGAGTGAGGTTTCCTGGAACGCGATCATTTGGAACGTTGATTTGCGGTGAATTTAACCCCGTATCGGCATGAAAAATTCTGCCGTTAGTTCAGGGAAAAGAATTACCGTTTCGCATGAAAAAATATGAATTAAAGGCCTCTTAAGAAGCACTTTTATACAAAAAAAATAAACCACTTTCGTTTACCTGTCCCGTGTGTGAAATCCGTCCCCGTTGTCGGCGTTGACGGCTTCAGAAGCTGATTTTAAAATAACTCCAGCGCTGACATTGTCGATCGAATAAAAATAAAAAATACACAAAACGCCCGTAGGAATGATTTTTCAGCAAACGCTTGCACTCCAACGAAATATAATTCAGGACAAGGTAGGAGAAACCCACGTTTTAACCCCGCCCCCCCCTCAAAGGCGCCAAAATCGCGCACACGGCCAGTGGCAGAATTGCAGCGCCGCTGAAGGTAAGTATTGTAACATATCTAGTCAAAGGACCAGCTTCCACAATATTGTGCATTCAGCAGGATGGACCTGTGATGCTTTTCAACAGCCTCGTCTTTACAAGGGCACAGTTCTGCCATTGCATTTGCAAACTTTCTGTTTAAGGACAAGGAATGGGGTATAAATGTACCAGAATCACTGGTGAGTAAAGGATATGTTGGTTTGTGGTTTTGTTGGGTCCACTTATTTGTTAATGGTTGCCTTTATTCACCAGAATCCTGAGAATGGAATTTTTTTCTCATAGATTTTTCACACTGTCCTTCTGGACCTTGTCATGATATTTCCATTTCCACCTGTAACATAAACAGTTTCTCTTCACCTGCACCTCCTCCAACCTCATCTATTGCATCCGCTGCTCTAGATGTCAGCTGCTCTACATCAGTGACACCAAGCGTAGGCTTGGCGATCGCTTCGCCCAACACCTCCGTTCGGTTTGCAATAACCAACCTGATCTCCCGGTAGCTCAGCACTTCAACTCCCCCTCCCATTCCGAATCTGACCTTTCTGTCCTGGGCCTCCTCCATGGCCAGAGTGAGGCCCACCATAAATTGGAGGAGCAGCACTTCATATTTCGCTTGGGCAGTTTATACCCCAGCGGTATGAACATTGACTTCTCTAATTTCAGGTAGTCCCTACTTTCTCCTCCCCTTCTCAGTTCTCCCACAGCCCAATGGCTCCACCTCATCCTTTATTCCTTCCGCCCCCCCCCCCCCACCCTCACATCAGTCTGATGAAGGGTTTTGACCCGAAACGTTGCCTATTTCCTTCGCTCCACAGATGCTGCCTCACCTGCTGAGTTTCTCCAGCACTTACCTTCTCTTCTTAGCCTAAGGATGCTTCCGAAATGTTTGATTGAATTCCCTTTGCTCAGTTACTTGTTCCTTTCATTTTTTGCCATTTACTGCTGTGTAAGTTTCAATCAGTCCTGAGTCCTATCCTAATAAGACTATTTCTTTCCAGCAAAGACCTGTTAGCAATCTCTTCCAGATGGTACATCTTCAGCTACTTGGGTGTAACTTCTATCGAACTTTTAACAGTTCACTTCATGCAGAAGTTTTTGATAACCTGTAAGTAACAAGGCCTCCTCCTAATGTCGGGCCCTCCTATGAGTTGTACAATCAAAAATCAATTTATTTTTTAGTTTAGTTTAGAGATACAGTGCGGAAACAGGCCCTTCAGCCCACTGAGTCCGCACCTGCCAGCACATTAACAGTAGACTATCCTACACATACTAGGGTCAATTTTACACTTATACCAAGCCAATTAACCTACAAACCTGCACGTCTTTGGAATGTGGGAGGAAACCGAAGATCTCGGAGAAAACCCACGCAGGTCACGGGGAGAACGTACAAACTCCGTACAGACAGCACCGGTAGTCAGGATCGAACCCGGGTCTGAGTGTGAGTCTTTGGCTCAGGAGTCTTCGGTGAGGAGTCTGAGGCTGTGATTCTTGTGATTTATCTTGCTTGGTTTACTGCAGTAGGAATGGCAGGTAAAATGGTGCATTGGTCCTCCTGCAGGCTGTGGGAGGTCTGGGAAACCGCTGGTACTCCTGAAGACTACACCTGTGGGATTTGTGTCCAGGTGCAGCTCCTTAAAGACCGCGTTAGGGAACTGGAGCAGCAGCAAGATGCCCTCAGGACCATCTGGGAGAAGGAGAGCTCCTGAGATGGGACTTGTGGTGAGGTGGTCACGCTTAAGGCTCAGGATGAGAGTAGGCGGGTGACCACTGGGGCGGAGAGCAGGCACAGCGTGCAGTCACCCCTGCGATCGTTTCCGTTCGAAACAGGTATACTGTTGAGGGGGGATGATCCATCAGGGTTGAGCAGAAGTGGCAGTCGGGGCTGTGGCACCAAGCCTGGCTTGGAGACACAGCAGGGAACGGTAATGTCAGGCAGAGCCACGGTAGTGAGAGACTCATTAGTCAGGGGGGCAGCAGTCGAGACTCCAGGATGGTGTGCTGCCTCCCTGGTGCCAGGGTCCAGGACGTCTTGGAGCGGCTGCACAGCATCCTCAAGGGGGAGGGGGAGCAACCGGAAGTCGTTGTGCACGTTGGGAAAAATGACATGGGTCGGACAAAGGATGAGGTCCTGTAAAATGATTATAAGGAGTTAAGGGGCCTGTCCACATCACGGAGATGGCGCGCAAAGATTTTGTACATCCCAAAATCCTGGGGCGCCGCCCGCGACCGCGCGTCCCCGCCTACGTCACCACGCGCGCGTAATGCACACCATGCGCGCGTCGTGCGTCGTGACGCATAAATGATGTCGCGTAAATGACGCGCAAATGACGCGCAAGTGGGACAGGCCCTTTAGGCAAAAGGCTCACAAGCAGGACCTGCATTGTAGTGATCTCCAGATTGCTCCTGGCGCCACGTGCTAATGCAGGTGGTCATTTAAAGACAGGACAGATGAATGTGTGGCTGAGGGGGTTGGTGCAGAGGGCAGGGATTCCGATTATTTTGGACCATTGCGATTTCGTCTGGGACAGAGGTGACCTGGACAAGAGGGATGGGTTGCACCTGAACTGGAGGGGAACCAATATCCTGGCGCTCATGTTTGCCAGTGCTACACGGGTGGATTTAAACTAGATAGATGAGGGACGGGGGGGGGGGGGGGGACGGGGGGTCTAATGCAGGGGTGGAAAAGGTAACAGGCTGGGAGTCAGTATTGTTGGTGAAGGAAGAAAGTTCAACGGACAGAACAGGCAGGGCGTGAGGAAGGACAGCTGGTTTGAATTGGACTTATTCTAATGCGAGAGGCCCTGGCGGATAAGGCAGATGAACTCAGTGCACGGATAGGTGCGTGTGACTGGGATGTTGGAGCCATTACGGAAACCTGGCTAGGAGTGGGACAGGACAGATAGAGATGGGGGTAAAAGAGGAAGGGGTGTTGCTTTATTGATTGAGGAGAATGTCATGGCAGTCAATTGGAATTAGAAGAGCAAATATTTCAGGAGATTGCAGGCACCTGCGAGACTAATAAGGTTGTCATGGTATGGCATGGACTGGCATGGTGCCAAGGGCAGAGATGGAGTGGAATTTGTCAGATGTGTTCAGGAAATTATCCTCAGGCAATAAGTAGAGGGCAACGCTTGCTCTACTGTTAGGGAATTGGGAAAGGCAAGTGTATGAAGCGTTGGGGGGGGGAGCCTTTTGGGACCAGCAACCATTGTTCTATTAGCTTTAATATAGGGATAAAAATAGGGCGGGCTCGTGAGTTAAAATTCTGAATTGGGGCAAGACCAACTCTGATGGTATTAGAGAGGAACTTTGCTCAAGTGGATTGGAGTAGGTTGTTTGCAGGCAAAGGAATATCCGGAAAGTGGGATGCTTTTAAACTTGTGATGACTAGAGTTCAGGGCATGCATGTTCCTGTTAGAGTGAAGGGCAAGGCAGGTGGGCATGTGGAAGCTTGGATGATGAGAGAAACTGAGGCTCTGGTCAGGAAAAAGGAGGAGGAATGACAGAGGTTTAGGCAGTTGGGATCAAGTGTAACGCTGGAGAAGTTTCAAAAACTAAATAACAGACTTAAGGGGGCAATCATGGGGACAGGAGATAGCTCTGGCAGATAATATCAAAGGACATCCAAAGAGATTTTATGTACATTAAGGGAAAGAGGGTGACTCTGGAGAGATAGCACAAATGTACACTCTGGAGTTTAGAAGGATGAGAGAGGATCTTATTGAAACATATAAGATTATTAAGGGATTTGACACGCTAGAGGCAGGAAACATGTTCCCGATGTTGGGGGAGTCCAGAACCAGGGGCCACAGTTTAAGAATAAGGGGTAAGCCATTTCCTCAACGGAGATGAGGAAAAACCTTTTCACACAAAGAGTTGTGAGTCTGTGGAATTCTCTGCCTCAGAGGGCAGTGGAAGCCGGTTCTCTGAATGCTTTCAAGAGAGAGTTAGATAGAGCTCTTAAAGATTGTGGAGTCAGGGGGATATGGGGAGAAGGCAGGAATGGGGTACTGATTGTAGATGATCAGCCATGATCACATTGAATGGTGGTGCTGGCTCGAAGGGCCAAACGGCCTACTCCTGCACCTTTTGTCTATTGTCTAAAACGGAAACAGAAGTGGTCATCTCTGTGTGGAGCTGCAGGAGATGGGCAAGGTCCTCAATGAGTATTTCTCCTCTGTTATTACCATGGGAAAAGACATACAGACTGGGGACTTGGGACAGGCAATGGAAATATCTTGTCACTGGCTGAGGAAGTGCCGAATGCATATAAGGGGGACAAATCTCCCGGACCTGATCAGATATATCTGAGGACACTGGGAAGCTAGAGAAGGCCCTGGCAGAGATATATGAATCATCATAAGATACGGGTGAGGTGCCAGAAAACTGGAGTGTGGCTAATGTTGCGCATATATTTAAGAAGAGCTGCAAAGCCTGGGAACCTTCGACTAGTGAGCCTAATATCTGTGGTAGGCAAGTTACTGGAGAGTATTATGAGGGATAAGATACATATGGATTTATAGGCGGGGGCTGATTAGGGATGGTCAACACGGCTTTGCATATGGGAGATCACGTTTTACGAATCTGATTGAGTGTTTTGAAGATATAATCAAAAGCTTTGAAGAAATATTTAAGAAGGAACTGCAGATGCTGGAAAATCGAAGGTAGACAAAAATGCTGGAGAAACTCAGCGGGTGAGGCAACATCTATGGAGCGAAGGAAATCCTTCGCTCCATAGATGCTGCCTCACCCGCTGAGTTTCTCCAGCATTTTTGTCCACCATCAAAAACATTGATGTGGGCAGAGCCATAGATGTTGTCCATCTGGATTTCAGCAAGGCATTTCATAAAGTTACGAATGGTAGGTTGCTCTGGAAGGTTGCATCGCATGGGATCCAGGGACAGTATTATGAGGGATTGGATTGGAGCTGATTGGATTGAAAATTGGTTTCATGGAAGCAGAGGGTGATGGTGGAAGGTTGTTTTTTGGACTGTAGTCCTGTAAGTAGTGGTGTGCCTCAGGGACCGGTGCTGGGCCCATGGATGTTTGTGGTTTATATCAATAATTTGGATAAGAATTATGCTGATGACACTAAAGTGGGAGGTATCGTAGATAGTGAAGAGTTATCAAAAACTACAGCAGAATCTTGATCAGTAGGGCAAGCGGCTGAAGAATGGTTAAAGGAGTTCAATGCAGTTAAGTGAGAGTTGTTGCATTTTGAGAAGTCGAACCAGAGTTGTGTACTGAGAGGAAGTCTGCAACGTCTACAGCAGGATATAGATCAGCTACGGAAATGGGTGGACAGTCAGATGGAGATTGATCCAAGCAAGTGTGAGGTGTTGCACTTTGGGAGTCCACCAGGGGGCGGCGCACGATGGCAGCCTCGCCAACAGTCTGTCTGTCTTTTTGTCTTTTTTGTTATTTTTAGTGCGTTTTAAAAGTTTGTGTTCTCTGGTTTGTTTTATGTGGGGGGGAGGGGGTCAGGGGAAACTTTTTTTCAATCTCTTACCTTGCCGGAGATGCGATTGTTTTCCGGATCATATCTCCGGTCGCTCTGCGGCCTAACATCATGGAGCTGGAGGCCTTGCTCGAGACTGACTTTGAGCCCCACCACGGGGCGTGGACTTACCATCGGAGCCGATCCCTTGCCTGGGATCGACGCTCCAGCCGCAGCCTGTGGATTTCACCATCGAGGAGCTCGCAGTCTCGGGCAGAGACTGATGTCGGGAAGCTCCAAACGACACACAAGGTTTTGACCAGCCCTGACCTAGGGTCCGATTGCCCGGCGCGGGGGAGCTGAGATTCCTCCCCCCCCCCCCCCCCCCCGATGCAGGAGCTTGATCGCCCCGACGTGAGGGCTCAAACGCCGCCAGCTACGGGAGCCAAGATCGTCCCGTCAACAGAAGGCTCGAGGCCCCCGACTGCGGGAGAACAAAGAAGGGAAGAGATTGAACTTTTTTTCGCCTTCCATCACAGTGAGGAATGTGGAGGAGTCACTGTGGTGGATGTTTATGTTAAAATGTGTTTTGTGTGTTCTGTTGCTTTTTATTGGTATGTCTGTATGGCAAATCAAATTCCTCGTATGTTGCAAAAGATACTTGGCTAATAAAGTATGATTATGATTATGTAATGGGATAGTATACAATCATTGGCAAGACACTTAACAGCATTGATGTATACAAGGATCTTCGAATCTAAGCTCATAGCTCCCTGAAAGTGGCAACAGAAATAGATAGATTGTAAAGAAGGTATATGGTAAGCTTGCCGTCATTGGTAAGAGTCAGGAAGTCATGTTGCAGCTTTGGCTCGGTTGTATTTGCAGTATTGATGCAGTTCTGGTCACCCCATTACAGGGAGAATGTAGAGATTTTGCAGAGGGTACAGAAAGGTTGACTAGAAAGATGCCTAATTATAGGATATATTCGTGAAAAGGTTGGACAGGCTTAGAATATTTTCTCTGGAATGCCAGAGGTTGAGGGGAAATTCGATAGAAGTATATGAAAATCATGAGAGGCATGGGTATGAAATACAGTCAGAACCTTTTTACTGGGCTGGAAATATCAAAGATTGAGGGGACATAGCGTTAAGAAGAGAGGGGCAAGGGAGATGGAGCATGGTGGATGGAACGTCCAGAGAGCGGTGGATACCCACCCAGCACGTGCATGTGGAGGCAGATATGAAAGTGTGTGATTAAGAGGCTTTCAGATAAAGCACATGGCTATGAATGGAATGATGGTCCAATTCTACACGGCCATCGTGGAGTCTGACCTCACCTTCTCCATCATGGTCTGGTTTGGCTCAGCCACCAAGCACGACACCTGGAGGCTGCAGCGAATCATTCGATCAGCTGAGAAGGTTATTGGCTGCAACCTTCCCTCCATTGACGAACTGTACACTGCAAGGGCCAGAAAGCGAGCGGGTAAGATCATATCTGACCCCTCTCACCCTGGCCACAAACTCTTTGAATCACTTCCCTCTGGAAGGCGACTCCGGACTGTCAAAGCTGCCACAGCCAGACAGAAAAACAGCTTTTTTCCACGAGCAGTAGCTCTACTCAATAACCAAAAGTCTGTAGCCTCCTTTTGCTCTGGTATTTTATTTAATTCACATGTTTAATCGATAATCTTTTATACTTAATGTTTTAATGTTTTATTCTTAATTGTTTACTGTATGTCATGTTGTTACTTGCGAGCGGAGCGCCAAGGCAAATTCCTTGTATGTGTACATACTTGGACAATAAACTTATTCATTCATTCATTCATATGGATCATCTGCAGGCAAAAACGATTCACCTATCTTGACATCAGACTTCCTTGGTCGAAGGGCCTGTTCCTGTGCTACATGTTCCATGTTCTATGTTCCATGTTCTAATAGAAACTGAAATGATTTGCAAGGTCAAGGAGGAGGCCAATTTATTTCTGAATCTTTTAAAAAAAGAAAGACTATTCCAGAAAACTATAGACACATCAGTCCTAGGAAAATAGACACAAAATGCTGGAGTAACTCAGCGCGACAGGCAACAGCTTTGAAGAGAAGGAATGGGTGACGTTTTGGGTCGAGTCTCTTCCTTCCTACTCAGTTGTTTACAGGAATAATTAAGGATCAGCTGAAAACATAAGAAATATGTGTCATTAAATCTCAGACAGTACAATAGTCCAAAGTATCAAATTGAATGATCAGACTTATTTTAATATTGCCATATAAAAGTAGATGGAAAATCTCATGTGAAATGATATCAACATAATTTACAAAAATACTACTTGTTGTGGACAAATAATTGTAAGGTGAGGCTCTACCGGATAGCTCCCAAAAAAGCGATGGGTTACAAAGTAGTGAAGCCACATCCAGTGTTTTCATCGAGGCACTGGTCCAACTGTCGGCTTGTTGGTTGCAACATGCAGCCCACACTAACCACAGTGTTAACTTCTGCACGCTTCACCACATGTCCTGAAGTGTGAGTGGTTAGCACGAGTTAGCTTAAAAGTGGCCTGCACCTCCTAAAGCAGTGGTACAGTGCAACTAGTGTTGCCAACTTTCTCACTCCCAAATAAGGGACGAAAGGTCAAAATACGGGACAGATCACTGATGGCAATTCGTTGACCGACTCAGCCGTGGCTGGGTGAATGATGAGTTGGCCCCGGGTTGCTGGACTGCACACAAAGCCCAGCCGGCGGGTCAGCTGAGGAGTTTTGGCCCGGGCCGCGCGACGTCGCGCGCAAAGTCCGGCGCCCCATCCAACTCACGAACCGATGATCGGGCGTGAGAAGGAGGGGTGGTGATGGTGTCGGCGGTAAGCGAAGGTCCGAAGGTCAGACAGCTGGCCGGGCTGTCGACCGACGGGGCCACGGGCGAGGCGCTGCTGCTGCTGCTGCACTCCATGGGCTGCACTACGTCGGGACGGGTGAGGCGGGGCCGGACGCGGCGCTCCGACCCGACAGTCCCCTCGACCCGAGTAGTAGCAGTCAAATATGGGACAAGGGCGGTCCCTTATGGGGCAAACAAATTTACCCCAATATATACGGGATGTCCCGGCTAATACAGAACATTTGGCAACCCTGTGCAACTGCTGTAGGTGATGGGAGGCATAAAAGAAGTAATATTGGCTCTAAATATAAAAGAACAGCAGAGTGATTCAGTTCAGTGTAGTTTATTGTCACGTGTACCGAGGTACAGTGAAAAGCTTTTGTTGCTTGCTATCCAGTCGGCAGAAAGACAATACATGATTACAATGGAGCCATTTACAGTGTACAGATACATGATAAAGGAATTACGTTTAGTGCAAGGTAAAGCCAGCAAAGGATCAAGGATAGTCCGAGGGTCACCAATGAGGTAGATAGTAGTTCAGGACTGCTCTCTGGTTGTGGTAGGATGGTTGATCCCGGGGATGAGTGGATTAACGTATGATGAGCGTTTGACGGCACTGGGCCTGTACTCGCTGGACTATAGATGAATGAGGGGGGGAACCTCATTGAAACTTACCAAATAGTGAAAGGCCTGGATAGAGTAGATGTGGAGAGGGTGTTTCCGCTAGTGGGGGAGTCTATATGGTTTAATAATAGCAAAAAAAATTATACTTAAATTTTGGAAAAATACACCAATACCAACGCTCAAAATGTGGATTGCAAGTATGTTGGACACCGCACATCTTGAGGAAATGCGATTCCTCCTAATAGATAAATTTGACCAATTTACAACGAGTTGGTCTCCATTTGTCGTCTTTTTGGAATCATATGGTGCAACACAATTGTAAAAGCTAACTCGTGACTGGGCGAGGGATGGTCAAGATTATAAATAAGATCTCCTTACTTCTTTTTTCTTCTTCTTCCCTTTATTCTCTTTTTCCTATTTTCTATTCTTTAACTTTCTTCTTTCACTTTCTATTTTTCTTTTCCACACACTATATATCTCACATTTTTCTATACTTCATTATCTAATTTCTTTTTCTTTTTCTTCTTTATTATAATAAAAAAATAAGAAGCTGTACATAAAATGTATTATGAAAATATGATTGTATACAATTGTACTTACTTCTAATAAAATAAAAATATTAAAAAATTAAAAATAAATTTTAAAAAAGGGGTCACAGTTTAAGGATAAAGGGGAAATCTTTTAGGACTGAGATGAGAAAAACATTTTTTACACAGAGAATACTCCTGCACCTATTTTCTATGTTTCTATGTTTCTATGCTCTGGACATTTCTGCAAATGGTAGAGAGTGGGAGAACTTTAGTTCAGTTTAGTTTAGTTTATTGTCATGTGTACCGAGGTACAGTGAAAAGCTTTTTTGTTTTGCGCTATCCTGTCAGTGGAAAGATTATACATGATTACAATCAAGCTGTCCGCAGTGTACCAATACAGAATAAAAGGGAGTAATGTTTAATGCAAGGTAAAGTCACATTAAAGATAATCTAATTGTCTCCAATGAGGTAGTTGGTGATAGGATGGTTCAGTTGCCCGATAACAGCTGGGAAAAAATTGGAATTCAAACTGGATGTGTGCGTTTGCACACTTCTTTTTAGTCTAGTTTAGAGACAGCGCGGAAACAGGCCTTTCGGCCCACCGAGTCCACACCGACCAGCGATCCCCGCACATTAACACCATCC
Source organism: Malacoraja senta (assembly GCA_038087875.1). Lineage (NCBI taxonomy): Eukaryota > Metazoa > Chordata > Chondrichthyes > Rajiformes > Rajidae > Malacoraja > Malacoraja senta. Next base: position 16,182 of record JAXLNO010004735.1, read on the forward strand.
TGCACACACGAGGGGACAATTTACATTTTACAATTTACATTTATACCCAAGCCAATTAACCTACAAATCTGTACGCCTTTGGAACGTGGGAGGAAACAGATCTCGGAGAAAACCCACGCAGGTCATGGGGAGAAAGTACAAACTCCGTACAGACAGCACCTGTAGTCGGGATCGAACCTGTGTCTCTGCGGCTGTAAGGCAGCAACTCTACCGCAGCGAATGTGCATTAACTGGTTAAAGGCCAGGAAAACTGAAACGTCTCTGCAGTAAGAAAGAGAAGTCTTATATCCGTGCCAAAAAAAGGGGTACAAAACTGGACTGGGACAATTTTACTAGAGTGCGAAAGCAAGTCGATCGTGCAATTAGGAGTGCTCATAGACAACATGTTTCTTCTATTCTTGGGGGAGAGCAACCCAAGGCTTTTTGGAGATATGTGAAATCCAGACGGACAGACAACAGCTTAAAGTGAACAACTGTCTGATCACTGAGGACCAGGCGAAAGCAGAAGCTCTTGCAAACCAATTTCAACATGTTTTCACCTGGGAAGATACGGAGCCTTCATCATTTCCAGTTCTACCGCCCAGCCCGTATGCTGATATGCCTGCTATTAAAATTGAGGTTGAAGGTGTCAAGAAGTTATTGCTCATCATCAATACCACAGAAGCAATTGGACCAGATCAGATACAGAATCAAGCCCTCAAGATCGCGGCCGAAGAACTGGCTCCAATTTTGCAGTTCATTTTCCAACAATTGCTTGACTCAGGTGATGTTCCGCTGGATTGGAGGAAGGCTAACATCACTCCTCTCTTTAAGAAGGGTTCAACCACCAACCCAGCAAATTATCGTCCTGTTTCATTAACAAGTACTTGCAGCAAACTGCTGGAGCATTTAATCGATAGTAATCTGATGCGACATTTGAGCAAACATAATATTCTTGCTGACAACCAACATGCATTTAGGAGGCATAGATCATGTGAGTCTCAGCTTATCCTGACGACAAATGACCTGGCCAAGCACCTTGATGGTTACGTCATCACGGATTTAGTAGTGCTGGACTTTTCTAAAGCATTTGATGTCATCCCACACCAGAGACTGCTTCGGAAGCTTGACTTCTATGGTATTCGTTCCAACACGAAACGATGGATTTCCAGTTTCCTGACAAAACGTCTTCAGCGTGTGTGTGTGAACGGAAAAAGCTCCAATTGGCATCCAGTGTTGAGTGGTACACCTCAGGGCACAGTACTTGGCCCACATCTGTTTTTGCTTTACATAAATGACATCCATGAAAAAGTCGCAAGCACGACCAGACTATTCGCTGATGATTGTTTGCTGTACCGTCCAATTAAGTCAGCTGATGATGAAGATGCTCTCCAAAAGGACCTCGATACAATGGTTGAGTGGTCACAACAATGGGGCATGCAGTTCAACCCTTCCAAATGTGAAACCATGCGTGTCACCAGAAAGAGGAATCCAGGCGAAACATCTTACAATATACTTGGTACCACCCTTGAAGAATCCAAACAAACCAAGTATCTTGGCATCAAATTGCAGAATGATCTGCGTTGGAATGGTCAGACTCATCATGCAACGGTGAAAGCAACAGGTGTCCTAAATTTTCTGAGGCGCAACTTTCATCATTGTTCAACTTCTGTCAAGGAGAAGCAACCCTCGTTAGACCTCATTTGGACTACGCAGTTGCAGCATGGGACCCATACACAAACAAAAACATTTCTTTCATCGAATGTGTCCAAAGACAGGCAGCTTGATTTGTTACTAACACCTATGAGAGAGAAGCGAGTGTTACCAAACTTCTGAATTCTCTGGGGTGGAACCCTCTCCAAGACAGACGTGAAGCTCACCGTTTGACCTGTTTTTACAAAATGTTAAATGGTCAGCTCGACATAGATTACAAGACCTACACCAAACCCAAACCAATTAGGAGCAGACGAGGACATTCGATCCAATTTGTGATTCCAGCTACCAAGACAGATGTGTACAGGAATTCATTCTTCCCCCGCACAATTAAAGCATGGAATAATCTCCACCCTTCTATAGTTACCCAACCAGATGCTACTAAATTTAAGGTAGCTCTTTCTTCCCAAAAACCCTTTCTGGCTTAAGCCCTCCCTCCACCACCTCCAGTTTAAATTCCATTTGGAATATTTTGGAGGACCAAGAAACCAAGAAGAACCAAGAACCTGGATACCATGCACCATAAGTTGAATGGTTTCATGGTGTGTCCAAGCCTGTATATGCAATTTCAGACTCTGTACCCTACCAACTGCCCTGCCTGCTCAAAAATACACCTCCCAAAAACAGCGGTGGCACCTGGTACAGAGGAGGGGAGGGTGGGGAGGGAGGAGGGGGTCTCCCTGTCCGTTTGCTCCTGGGCTTGGCCAAGATGGCCATTCGGGGGTCCAGGCAGCGGGTAGTCGATGGCCGACCCGGGGTCGACTGCCTGCCCCTTTTCCGGGCCTACGCCCGTGCCCGTGTGTCCCTGGAGAGGGAACACACGGTGTCCACGGGGACTCTGAAGGCCTTCCATGAATGCTGGTCGCCGCAGGAGGTTGAGTGTATTGTTGATAAAGTTGGCGATATATTAATTTGATGACTGTTTATTTGTAAACTGCCAATATAGGCAGCATTTGATCGTGTTAATACTCTGTATGTTTGTTAATATTTTCTGACTAAAAGTAATTGTATATAAAAACAATAACAGCGGTGGCGCAGCGGTAGAGTTGCTGCCTTAAGGGCCAGTCCCACGAGCATGCGACTCCATGCGGCAAGTGCGACCTAACGAACTTCACGTCACTCACTCGACCTCCGCGCGGCCCCCGCTTCCGGTTTGGTCGCGCTCGCTGCATGCAGGCACATGCTGGTGGGACCGGCCCTGTACGGGGATCACTCGGCCTCCGCGCGGCCCCCGCTTCCGGTTTGGTCGCGCTTGCCGCATGCAGGTCGCATGCTCGTGGGACAGGCCCTTTACAGCGCCGGAGACCCGGGTTCGATCCTGACTACGGGTGCTGTCTGTATGGAGTTTGTACCTTCTCCCCGTGACCTGCGTGAGTTTACTCCGAGATCTTCCATTTCCTCCCACACTCCAAAGACGTACAGGTTTGTAGGTTAATTGGCTCGGTAAATGTAAAAATTGTCCCTAGAGGGTGTAGGATAGTTTTAATATGTGGGGATTGCTGGTCGGCATGGACCCGGTGGGCCGAAGGGCCTGTTTCCGCGCTGTAACTCTAAACTACACTAAACATCTACTGATCAGGATAAATTAAGAATTGTAACAAACATTCAAGCAATCATCTCTCCTCATGAATTTAGCACAGGTTCAAGATACATCCTGACTCCTGAGCTCACACGGCCAATATCAGTCACGGTATGGGCATCACCCAAACCCATTGCATGACACTCACACATTTTATTCTCCCCTCTTCAACTAAAGGGCCTGTCGCACTGTACGAGGTAATTCAAGAGCTCTCTCGAGTTAAAAAAAAAATCAAACTTGTGGTAAGTACGTAGAATGTACGTAGTGGCTACATCGGAGCTCGTGGATGTCCCGTAACGGCTCGTAATGCTAACGGCAGGTACTCGGGAAACGCGGTAACTCGTGAAGTTTTTTCAACAGTGTGAAAAATGTCCACGAGAGCCCCAGAGTACCTACGAACAGCTATTACTGTAATTCTCCGAGTTCGAATCAGGGGAAACTCGGGAGAACTTGTGAATTACCTCGTACAGTGGGACAGGCCCTTAAGGAATCCACTACAGCAAATCTACAACAAAAAGCAAGTTGATAGGGGCCAGGTATTGTTGCCCATGGCTGCATGCTTGCAGGAGATCCCATTACCATCACTGCACCAGGCGTTGCAGTGCGGCTCAAAAGCTAGCACAGATTCTCAGTTTAGTTTATTGTCACGTGTACCGAGGTACAGTGAACAGCTTTTGTTGTGTGCAAGTACATCGTACACGCAGGTACATCCTTGTACATACTCATCCTCACATCCCAGGCTAGGGTGGATGTGGAGAGGATGTTTCCACTAGTGGTCCAGAGGTCGTGGCCTCAGAATTGAAGGGACTTTCCTTTTGGAAGGAGATGAGGAGGAATTTCTTTGGTCAGTGGGTGGCGATTCTGTGGAATTCATTGCCACAGAAGGCTGTGGAGAACTCTGCCGCTGCGCCACCGTGACCGCCCATGACCGCACCGTTGTATAAGATGTTAAAGAAGGAACTGCAGATGCTGGAAAATCAAAGGTACACAAAAATGCTGGAGAAACTCAGCGGGTGCAGCAACATCTATGGAGCGAAGGAGATAGGCAACGTTTCGGGTCTGAAGAAGGGTTTCGGCCCGAAACGTTGCCTATCTCCATTGCTCCATAGATGCTGCCTCACCCGCTGAGTTTCTCCAGCATTTTTGTGTACCTCCGTTGTATAAGATGTTGGGTGAGGCCGTACTGACGAAGGGGATGATGTGCTGCCTCCCTGGTTGCCCGGGTTCAGGATGTCTCGGAGCGGCTGCACGATATTCTCAAGGGGGAGGTGGAGCAGCCGGAGGTTGTTGTGCATGACAGCACAAATAACAGGGATGAGGTCCTGCTAAACGAATATAGGAAGTTAGGTAAAAGATTTAAAAAGCGGGACCTCCATGGTTAGTGATCTCTAGATTACTACTTGTGCTACATATAAGCGAGGGTAGGAACAGGATGAATGTGTGGCTGAGGAGTTGGTGCAGGGGGCAGGGCTTCCGATTTCTAGACCGTTGGGATCTCGTCTAGGGCAGAAGTGACCTGTACAAGAGGGATGGGTTGCACCTGAACCAGAGGGGAACCAATATCCTGGCAGGCAGGTTTGTTAGTGTTGCAGGGGTGGGTTTAAACTAAATTGGCTGGGGCAGACGGGTGGGATCTGATGCAGGACCGAGGCATTGAGAGGTTGGAAGAGGACATGGATGGTGATGAAAGAAAGTTCACTGGACAGGAGAGGCTGGAGCATGGCAGGGAGTGAAGAAAGACTGTTGGATTGAATTGCACTTATTTCATTGCAAGACTTGGCCTGACGGGTAAAGCAGATGAAGTCAGGGCGTGGACAGGCACATGTGACTGGGATGTTGTAGCCATTGCAGAAACCTGGCTAAGAGTGGGACAGGAGGGGTTAGGTTCACCGACGAGTGGCCATTACCGTAAATCTCCGAGTTCGAATCAGGGCAAACTCGGGAGAGCTCTTGGAATGAACTCGTACCGTGGGACAGGGCTTTTAGAGTGAAGGGCAAGGCAGGTAGCTTGGATGATGATGGAAATTGGGGCTGTGGTCAAGAAAAAATAGGAGGCAAGCGACAGATATAGGAAACTGGGATCAAGTGTATCCCTGGAGGAGTTTCCCAAACGGAGGAGCGTACTTAAGAAAGAAATCAGAAGGGCAAAAGAGGGGGGCAGGAGATAAATCTGGCAGATAATATTAAGGGAAATCCAAAGAGATTTTATGTACATTAAGGGAAAGGGGTGACTGGAGAGAGAATGGGGTTCCTTTGAAACCAAAGTGGTCATCTCTGTGTGGAGATGGGTAAAGTCCTCAGTGAGTATTTCTCCTCTGTGTTCACAGTCAATATTAAAGATGAGGAGGTGCTGAATGCCTTAAGGTGTGTGAAGGTGGATAAATCCACCGTGCCTCTATTTGAGAAGGGCTTCAAGGAAAAGTCTGGGAACTTTACGCAGTGATGTCTGTGGTAGGGAAGTTATTGGAGTGGATTCTGAGGGATAAGATATATAGGCATCTGGATGGACAATGGCTGATTAACTTCAGCGTTGGCGCAGCGGGGACTGTAACATTGCGGACCACCTTGCCGGGGGTCGCCAGAGAAGAGCTCTGACCGCCGGCCTGCGGCCTACAACATCTGGAAGCGACGGTCAGGAGGTGGCCAATAGGGAGCTCCGGGCTGCAGGGTGTGCTCGACCTGTCCCGTGGTTGGCGTTCCGACCATCCCGACCAGAGGGCTTGAACATCGGAATGGGAGGGGGAGTTGAAGTGCTGAGCCACAGGGAGATCAGGTTGGTTAATGCGGACCGAGCGGAGGTGTTCGTTCCACGTGCGACAGAGGTTCACCTGCACCTCCTCCAACCTCATCTATTGCCTCCGCTGCTCTAGATGTCAGCTGATCTACATCGGTGAGACCAAGCGTAGGCTTGGCGATCGTTCGCCTAACGCATCCGCTCGGTCCGCATTAACCAACCTGATCTCCCGGTGGCTCAGCACTTCCCCTCCCATTCCGAATCCGACCTTTCTGTCCTGGGCCTCCTCCACGGCCAGAGTGAGCACCACCGGAAATTGGAGGAGCAGCACCTCATATTCCGCTTGGGCAGTTTGCACCCTAGTGGCATAAACATTGAATTCTCCAATTTCCGGTAGCCCTTGCTGTCTCCTCCCTTTCTCAGCTCTCCATCAGCCCTCTGACTCCTCCTCTTCCTTTCTTCTTCCCACCCCCTCCCACCCCCCCCCACCCTGCATCAGTCTAAAGAAGGGTTTCGACCCGAAACGTTGCCTATTTCCTTCGCTCCATAGATGCTGCCGCACCCGCTGAGTTTCTCCTGCACTTTTGTCAACGCAAAAGTAAGTGTAAGGCTTAAGTTAAACTGTGTAAGACTGTAGAAAAAGCAGAGTCCAGGGAGATCTGAGTATTCCTGAACTTGATGACAGTCCAAGTGTTTTGAACACTTGTCAGTAATACTCCATTTAAAAGACACATGTTTAACACACTGCAGTCAATGCGAAAGTATTGAAAACAGAAACTACAGCGATCTTGCAAAGAAATACTAACCTTCGTTGTACTTTCTTAATGAAAGAGAAAGCATAACTGCACATTGTATTGTCACAAGTGGACCATTTATGCTGGGGAACAGAAAGAGACACCGGGGCTATTTTTAGAATTTAGACCTTAGAAATACAGCATGGAAACAGGCCCCTTCGGCCTACCGGGTCCATGCCAACAATTGGCCATTTCATAGAGGCCAATTAACCTACAAACCTGCACGACGTTAAGATGGCGGACTGCAGGACTGGGGCGCCGTTGTGTATGGCTGCTCTGCCTGCAGTCCGTCCTTTCACCCTTTTTTATTTTTATTTTTAGTCTTGTTAAACCAAAATGTTTGTTGGAGGTCTTCTTTTATGTAGTGGGTGGGGGGAGGGGAAGGGGGAAACTTTATTTCCTAGTCCCTGGTCGGAGAGGCGGCTTCCCTCCGAGCTGCTTCTTCGCCCTTTCCTCGCGGCCTACCATCGGACTGGAGCGGCGTTTCCTGTCGGGACTGGCATGGAACCCCAGCTTCGGCAGCGGCACAGCGCTGGGACACCATCACGGAGCGGGCGATGCCTTACCGGGTCGCTATGCGGTAAGCTCCGGAGTGCTGTGACCGCCGACTCCAACATCGAGGAGCTGCGGTCTGCGGAGCGTCCAGCCGCGGGCGGCGCTGGATTTAAAACACCGCAGAGCCTGGGATCGGGATCGCCAGAGTCGGAGCTCCAACCAGCGCGACCTGAGGACTTCGGGTGCCGCGGTCTCCGGGGAGGAGGCGGCCGCTCCAGACATTTCCAAGCCTCTGAGGAGTGTTCACCCGACGCCGGAGTTCCATCTTCCCGGCAAGGGGGCCTGAAGAGATCGGGCTGGCTGCGGAGGCCACAAATAGGCCCCGACCTCAGGTGATCACAGAGGAAGAGGACTGAACTTTTTGATGCCTTTCCCCACAGTGGCAAATTTTGATTCTGTTGTGGGGGGGACGTTCTTGTTGAATTCTATAATGTGTTGTGTCATTTTAATTTTTTTAATTTTTTTTCTATGGATGTACGGAAACTTAATTATTTATTCTATGTAAAGCACTTTGGTTTCAACGCGAGTTGATTTAAACGTGCTATATAAATAAAATTTACTTACTTACTTTCATCTTTGGGCTGTTTTTGGCCACTAGGGGCGCCGCAGCCTCTGCCTACAGTCTGTCTGTTTTGCCATCTTTTTTTAATTTTTAGTCTGTTTAAAAAGTATGTTGTGGAGGTTTCTTTAGTATTTCTACGTGGGGGAGGTGGGTAGGGTAAGGGGGAAACCGTTTCCCAGTCACTTCCAGGCGAGGATGCGACTATTCTCTGAGTCGCATCCTCGCCCCACCCCCTCCTCGCAGCCTACCAACTGGATTGGCCCGGCCTTTCCCGCCGGGGACAAGCCAAAGCGTCAGCGGCGGCGCAGCACTGGATTCGCCGCGGAGCGGGCGATGCCTTACTTGGGATCGCCGTTTGAAGCTCCGGAGTGTTGGGCCCGCTGCTTCAACATCGCGGAGCTGTGGTTCGTGGAGCTCCCAGCTGCGGGCGGCGCTGACTTCAACATCGCGGAGTCCTGGGATCCCTTTGCCGAGGGCCGCCAGCGTGAATCTCCACCCAGCGCGGCCTGTGGACTTCGGGAGCCGCGGACTCTGGTAAGAAGTGGCCGATTCGGAAGTACAAGCCACTGAGGATGTTCTCCCGTTCCGACGTCGGAGTTCCATCATCCCGGCGAGAGGGCCTGAACATCGGGCCGCCCGTAGCGGCGACTGCGGGGGGGGGGGGGTCATCAGGAGGCCCCGACCACGGGTGAACATCAAAGAACATCAAAGAGGAGGATGACTGAACTTTGGTGCCTTCCCTCACAGTGGGAAACTGATTCCGCTGTATGGGGGATGTTTATGTTAAAATACTATCGTGTTTTGTTCTTTTTTATTCGGATGGCTGTATGGTGACCCCAAATTTCACTGTACCAATTGGTGCATGTGACAATAAATGTCTCTTGAATCTCTTGTTGGAACACTCAGGAGAAACCCACGCACTCACAGGGTTAACATGCAAACTCCACGCGGACAGCACCCGAGGTCAGGATCGAACCTGTGAGGCAGCGGTTCTACCAGTGTAGCCCTGAACAGAGCAAAATAAGGAAGTCTGATTCCCAGGTTTCTCCTTATGGGCCTGTCCCACTCAGGCGATTTTTCAGGCGACTGCCGGCGACCTTCAGAGTGGAACACACACAAACACATCGCTTCCTTCACCAGCCCGTTATGCAGGCGGGGGACAGGGCAAGCGGGGGGAGCAGGGGGAGCGCTGTCTGACTGAAATTCACACGGTGCAAAGCCAATGTGATGCAGACGCACAGGTAGGTTGGCGCTGTAATTAAGATGGCTAAAGCACAGTGTACGGTAAGTCCTGTAAAAGAGGGGGTGGGGGAGGGGGAAGAGAGGGGGGAGAAGGAGTGGAGACAACTTTTAAGAAGCCAGAGATACACGGCTGTGAAACTCGGCGGACATTTAACATTACCGGTCGGTTATCCTTGGTTCCGAAGATTACTGCTAACATTTCTTTTTTCCCAATCAGCCAATGAAATTCACCGGTCAGCACCGGCTACAACCTACGGGAGCCTTCGACCTCCTGGTGACCCACTAGGACCTCCTGGCAACCCACCTACGGCACGAGAATTCTCGCTACTCTCCATGGCGGCTTCATTCTAGTCGCCGCTAATTTTTCAATATGTTGAAAAATTCACAGCGACCATAATGAGGCCGCGACCAGTTCCCAGAATGCGGGAACTCCTCAGCGACTCCCTGGCAACCACCCGCGAACATGTGGCGACCATGTGGCGACTGCAGTCGCCTAAAAAGTCGCCAAAGTGGGACACCCCAGAACTATCATTTTTGGGACCCGCTATTTTATTCGGTTGCATTTTGTGGTCTAATGTTTGTTCCAAAGCAGAGACCACTCTGCAAACTCCATCGTGGAATGGCGGGGAACAAGAGTGCTACCTCATGACATGCTGATGAATGGTCGTTAAGGAATTAATGGAATGAATTATAGATAGATAGTCTGGAACCTTAGACATTTTTTGTGATAAATTTCCAAACAAAAAGCGGTCTTATTTTGCACTCTTTGCCTAGGCAACTATTTCAAACATTACATCACAGAATTGAGCCTCAGATGATATCATTATCACTGCATTCCATTATATTAAACGTGGAGTTTACAATGATCCAACTGGCAGACGGTGCAGTCTCGCAAAAAGTTATATCCATGCAAAGTCAGACAAATTACAACTAGCCTCATAGTTCAAATATTCTCAGCTATTCATATGCTCTTACCTTCCAGCTATAGTTGTCTGAAAGTTATACACTTTAAATAAATGCTTCATTAAAACCCTTTTGGATTTCTGCATAAAATCTGGAACAGTACATTGCGTTTACTCTGGCAATGTCAAATGCTTATTATAGAATATACAGTAGCTGCAAGTTTAGTTTATAGTTTAGTTTAGTTTAGAGATACAGTGCGGAAACAGGCCCTTCGGCCCACTGGGTCCGCACTAGCCGACCAGCAATCCCCGCATATTAACACTATCCTACACACACTAGGGACAATTTTTCCATTTACCAAGCCAATTAACCTACATGCCTGTACGTCTTTGGAGTGTGGGAGGAAACCGAAGATCTCAGAGAAAACCCACGCAGGTCACGGGGAGAAGATACAAACTCCCTACAGACAGCACCCGTAGTCAGGATCGAACCCGGTTCTCTGGCGCTGCATTTGCTGTAAGGCAGCAACTCTACCGCTGCACCACAGTGCCACCAAGTCTGCACAACTGTTGTATTAATATGTGAAGGAAGGAACTGCAAATGTTGATTTAAATCGAAGATAGACAGAAAAAACTGGAGCAACTCAGCGGGACAGGCAGCATCTCTGGAGAGAGGGAATGGGTGACGTTTTGGGTCGCGACCCTTCTATTGATAGTATATCAATATACCATCTACCTCATTGGTGACCCTCGGATTATCTTTGATTGGACTTTACTGGCTTTTCCTCGCACTAAATGTTATTCTTTATCACGTATCTATACATTGTAAATGGCTCGATTGTAATCATGTATTGTCTTGCCACTGACAGTGTGTTGGGACTCAACCACAGGCTGGTCAGATCCATCTTCAACTCCACATCCATCCGCTACAAGGCAACAAGCCAACGTTGACATGTAAATCCGTCAACACAGAGAAACCCAGATGACCAGACATCACTGACCGTTACTGATCCCATCTCGATAAGTTGCTGGCTGCTCATGGACCACTGACTGGACACCCAAACGAGAAGTAGAACCAGTTTAAAGTGCCGGTGATGGAATCAGCAAAGCATTGCTCGGAGCCAAGCAAAGAGCACATCAAGTGTGTAAGAAAGCACTGCAGATGCTGGTTTAAATCGAAGGTAGACACAAAATGCTGGAGTAACTCAGTGGGTGAGGCAGCATCTCAGGAGAGATGGAATGGTGACGTTTCGGGTCGAGACCCTTCTTCAGACTGATGTCAGGGGAGGGGGCGGGACAAAGATAGAATATAGTCAGAGACAGTAAGACTAGTGGGAGAACTGGGAAGGGGAAGGGGTGGAGAGGGAAAGCAAGGGCTATCTGAAGTCAGAGACGTCAATGTTCATACCACTAAGGTGTAAACTACCCAAGCGAAATATGAGGTAGAAAAAAATGCTGGATAAACTCAGCGGGTGAGGCAGCATCTATGGAGCGAAGGAAATAGGCGACGTTTTGGGTTGAGACCTTTCTTCAGACTCATTCTTCAGAAATATCAGGTGCTGTTCCTCCAATTTGCGCTGGGCCTCATTCTGACAATGGAGGAGGCCCTGGACAGAAAGGTCAGATTGGGAATGGGGAGGGGGAGTTGAAGCGCTGAGCAACCTGGAGAGCGGAGGTGTTCAGCAAAACGATTGCCGAGCCTGCGCTTGGACAAGACTGGTTTGATGAAAGCAATGAGGAAATCGTCAAACTCTTCGAAGAGAAGTGCAAGATGTGTCGTCCATCTCAAAGAAAGATCGCTTTAAGCACCTACAGAGCAAGGCACAGAAAGACCTGCGCATAATGCAGGACAACTGGTGGGCATGCAAAGCGGACGGGGTCCAACACTATGCGGAGACTACAGGTCTACATTGTTCTTTCGTTCTCTAAAAGCAGCCTGTGGACCCTCCAAGCCCTGTACCACCCCTCTTCTCACATTGGACGGCACAACCTTAATCGAGGACAAAAGCAGAATCACTGAAAGGTGGAGAGAACACTTCGCCATCCTAAACAGACCCTCCACTGTTGATCCAGTCGCTGTAGACCAGATACCTCAGAAGCTGTCACTGGATGACCTTGACCTTCCCCTTAACCCTGGGTGAAGTAAAAAAAAGCCACCGGCCAGACCAGTACAGGGCAAGCATCAGGCATGGATGGAATTCCTGCGGAGATCAACAAAGCTGCAGTCCCCGAGGCTCTGAATGACTCCCACAACATCCTGACCAGCATACGGGAGACGGAAATTATGTCGAGCCAATTTTGGGATCATCTCCTTGTTCAAAAGCATCGGCAACAAAGCGGCCTGTGGCAACTATCGAGGCATCTACCTACTGTCCATTGTTGGGAAGTTACTGGGCAGAGTAATCCTCAACCATCTGATCAGCCGTGTCGCAGTAGAAAGCCGGCCAGAGGCACAATGTGGCTTCAGACCTGGTCGCAGCACTGTCCACATGGTCTTCATGGTAAGACAAGTCCAGGAGAAATACATCAAGCGATAGATGGACCTCTACGCTGTCTTCATCGACCTGACGAAGGCCTTTGACACGGTCAATCCCGAGTCTCCGTGGGCCATACTCGCCAAGCTCGGGTGCCCTCGATAACGCGCCCATCTCACCCGCCTTTTCCATGGGAGCATGACGGGATCAGTACTGGTAAACCTCTCTGCATCCTTCAACATCCCCAATGGAGTCAAACAGGACAGCGTTGTTGCCCCAGTACTGTTCAACCTCTTTGGCAGCTGCGTTCTGCATCATGACCCCCCAGATCTCCATCGCAGGTTCTTCATCAAGTACTGACTCAACGTCTCTCTCTCTCTTTGATCTACTTCGACTGAACAGCAAGACCAAAGCTCTTCAACGCCTCATCTCCGATGCGTTCCTTGTGGATGATTGCGCCCTCATGGCACACCAGGAGACTGACCTCCAATTTATCATGAACAGATTTGCAGAAGCGGGTTAGGTTAGGTAAGGGGGAGGTGCAGCGAGACCTTGTCACTGAAAGTTGGTGTGCAGGTACAGCAGGCAGTGAAGAAAGCTAATGGAATGTTGGCCTTCATAACAAGAGGATTTCAGTATAGGAGTAAAGAGGTTCTTCTGCAGCTGTATAGGGCTCTGGTAAGACCACATCTGGAGTATTGTGTGCAGTTTTGGTCTCTTAATTTGAGGAAGGACATCCTTGTGATTGAGGCAGTGCAGCGTAGGTTCACGAGATTGATCCCTGGGATGGCGGGACTGTCATATGAGGAAAGATTGGAAAGACTAGGCTTGTATTCACTGGAGTTGAGAAGGATGAGGGGGCATCTTATAGAAACAAATAAAATTATAAAAAGGACTGGACAAGCTAGATGCAGGAAAAATGTTCCCAATGTTGGGCGAGTCCAGAACCAGGGGCCACAGTCTTAGAATAAAGGGGAGGCCATTTAAGACTGAGGTGAGAAAAACCTTTTTCACCCCGAGAGTTGTGAATTTGTGGAATTCCCTGCCACAGAGGGCAGTGGAGGCCAAGTCACTGGATGGATTTAAGAGAGAGTTAGGTAGAGCTCTAGGGGCAAGTGGAATCAAGGGATATGGGGAGAAGGCAGACACGGGTTATTGATTGGGGATGATCAGCCATGATCACAATGAATAGCGGTGCTGGCTCGAAGGGCCGAATGGCCTCCTCCTGCACCTATTTTCTATGTTTCTATGTTTCTAAGCGGCGCAGCCGTTTGGTCTTAATATCAGTCTCAGTAAAGACAGAAGTCCTCCACCAGACAGCCCCAGGCTCTTCAGCACCACCACCAGGTGCACACATTGACAACACACAGCTGAAAACCGTTGACGCTTTCAAGACAACTTTTGAAGGAGTGCTGCGTAGATTCACCAGGTTAATTCCCGGGTTGGCGGGACTGACATATGATGAAAGAATGGGTCGACTGGGCTTGTATTCACTGGAATTTAGGATGAGAGGGGATCTTATAGAAACATATAAAATTCTTAAGGGATTGGACAGGCTAGATGCAAGACAAATGTTCCCGATGTTGGGGGAGTCTAGAACCAGGGGTCACAGTTTAAGAATAAGGCGTAGGCCATTTTGGACTGAGATGAGGAAAAACTTTTTCAAGCAGAGAGTTGTGAATCTGTGGAATTATCTGCCACAGAAGGCAGTGGAGGCCAAATTAACTGGATGTTTTCAAGAATTACATTTACAGTAGCTCTTATGGCTAACGGAATCAAGGGATATGGGGAGAAAGCAGGAACGGGGTACTGATTTTGGATGATCAGCCATGATCATATTGAATGGCGGTGCTGGCTGGAAGGGCCAAATGGGCTACTCCTGCTCCTATTTACTATCTTTTCCATGTTTCTATGTTTCAATGTTCCTGTGTTAAGTACTTGGGCAGCGTAATATCTTCTGATGGCTCACTGGACAAGGAAATCTCGACCAGAATCAGCAAGGCCGGTCAAGTACTTGGTCGATGAGTGTTAAACCACCACAACATCAAGCTGTCAACAAAGCTGAAAGTCTACAACGCTCTGGTGCCCTCCAGCTTGGTGTATGGATGTGAAACATAGACCTTGTACAGGAAACACATCCGCCAGCTTGAGAAATTCCACTGTGGTGCGATAGACTGTCTGCGGTCTATCATGGGCATTCGATGGCAAGACATGGTGACCAACGTGGAAGCGCTGGACTGGTCTGGCTTCACAAAGACTGAAGAGGGACCTCGACCCCGAAACGTCGCCTATTCCTTCTCTCCATAGAGGCTGCCTCACCCGCTGAGTTTCTCCGGCATTTTTTGTCTTCCTCCGATTTTTCCAGCATCTGAGGTTCTTTCTGAAGCCGTGATTACGAAAGGCCCAGCTTCGATGACCAGGCCGTGTGATCCGGACGGATGAACCCTGGCATGTCTCGTCAACTCCTCTACCGAGTTCTGTCACAGGGTCAGAGGGACTCCCGCCGCCCAAAGGAATGGTTCAAAGCCAGTATGGAGGACCACCTCCAGCACGCAGGCCCAGCCCCAAAACAACTGGAAACACGTGCCAGTAACAGGACTGGCTGGCGTACATCCACTTGGAAGGCGGGCAGCAGTTTTGAGGACAATCGCTGAAGTCGACTGGTTAGTGTCAGAGACAGGAGGAAGGCTGCCACCCTAAACCCCCCCCACAGCGGCCCCCCCACTGCTCCCCCTTGTGTGGCTCGCTCGACCCCACAGGACACGAGACTGCCCAACCATGCTATCATCGTCTACGATGGGCCACAACCACCACTTATAGCTGGGACGAATGACCTCAGTTGACATCATGGATGATACACCATTGTGGAGCAAATGCAAGATGGAGGCAAATTTCTGTGGGCAACCAAATCTGATGAGTGTGTGTAACAGCCTTTGTGGTCAAAGAAGGCCGTGCATCTTGGCTGCTGTTAGTCCCTGCATTTTTCTTCATGCATTTGTGATCCACCACAGCTTGGTTTGGGAACAGCTCCATCCACGACCGCAAGACATTGCAGCGGATTGCGGACGCAGCCCAGACCATCACACAAACCAACCACCCTTCCATTTACTCCATTTATACCTCACGCTGTCTCGGCAAGGCCAGCAGCATAATCAAGGACGAGTCGCACCCTGGCCACTCCCTCTTCTCCCTTCTCCCATCTGGCAAAAGGTATAGAAGTGTGAAAACGCAAACCTCCAGATTCAGGGACAGTTTCTTCCCAGCTGTTATCAGGCAACTGAATCATCCTACCACAACCAGAGAGCAGTGCTGAACTACTATCTACCTCATTGGTGACCCTCGGACTATCCTTGATCAGACTTTGCTGGCTTTACCTTGCACTAAACATTGTTCCATTGTCATGTATCTCTACATGAATAGATCGATTGTAATCATGTATTGTCTTTGTGCTAGGTACACAAGAATGCTGGAGAAACTCAGCGGGTGCAGCAGCATCTATGGAGCGAAGGAAATAGGCAACGTTTCGGGCCGAAACACTTCTTCAGACTGATTTTCAGACCGTCTTTCTGCTAACTGGGTAGCACGCAACAAAAAAGCTTTTCACTGTACCTCGGTACACGTGACAATAAACTATACTAAACTGAACCGAACTGAAGTTGTTTTGCGATGAAGGTCATGTCCACTGTCAACTTTTGGTGGATGAAACCCATACTGTGATTCAGGGAGCAGCTTCTTGCTCACTGAGATAGGTGGTTGGGGACGTTCCTGGTGAAGTCTCTCCCTGTGAGAGAGAGCTGAGAAATCCCTCTGTCATTACCACAGACAGTTTTGAGGATGGTTGTGTCGGAAGGAACTGCAGATGCTGGTTTGAATCGAAGATAGACACACAATGCTGGAGTAACTCAGCGGGACAAGCAGCATCTCTGGAGAGAAGGAATAGGTCTATCCCTTTTCCTTGTCGTCCACTTATTTCTTTTCTTCAGAGACCAGCTGAGTTACTCCAGCTTTTTGTGTCTATATTGACTGAGGATCTCGACCCGAAACGTCACCCATTCCTGCTCTCCAGTGATGCTGCCTGCCCCGGCTGGGTTACTCCAGCATTATGGGTCTATCTTCGGTGTAAACCAGCATCTGCAGTTCCTTCCTCCCCTCTCTGACCTTATTGTCTCAGGCCTTCTAATGAGGCCCAAAACAGTATTGACGAACATTAATCATTGAACTAACTCTGAGGATTATTGAACCTCATCTCCAGGCATATTGCAGTGTTCGACACTGAAAATTCACCAAATGCAGGTAACCCAGTATTTCTTTCTCTCTGCATCATAACGAGCCATTTATTTTCTGTTATTCTGGCTTAGATTCGCATCCTGAAAGTTCTGGCCTCAGGGCATGTTCCACAACCTTACCATCAGCAAATTAGTACACAAGGAAGCTCAGTCTGATTTTGACTGCTACTCAACTGCCACATTAAGTCATTGGGCCACAGAGCCTGGAAACACAACTCGCCCATGCCGGCCAAGTTGCTCTGTCTAAACTAGTTCCATTTGCCAGTATTTGGCCCATATCCCTCTAAACCTTTCCTATCAAAGTACGAATCCAAATACCTTTCAAATGTTGTTATTGGTCCCCTAATTTGAGGAAGGACATTCTTGCTATTGAGGGAGTGCAGCGTAGGTTTACAATGTTAATTCCCAGGATGGCGGGGCTGTCATATGTTCAAAGAATGGAGCGACTGGGCTAGTATACAC
>JAXLNO010004736.1:0-33545 GCA_038087875.1 Malacoraja senta
ACAGGCAGTCTCTCTGGAGAGAAGGAATGGTGACGTTTCGGGTCACAAAAAGCTGGAGTAACTCAACGGGCATGTAGCATCTCAGGAGAGAAGAAATCGGTTGCCCATCACCCAATCCTCTCCAGAGATGCTGCCTGTCCCAATGAGTTACTCCCAACTTTTTGTGTCTAACTTTGAATCCAATTTACCGCATTATCTTGGACCATGGACCAGAATCCTTTATCCCATAAAAAAAGGAACTGCAGATGCTAGAATAGTAAACAAAACATAAATTGCTGGAGGAACTCAGCAGGTGAGCCAGCATCAGTGGACAAAATTGGATAGGCGATGTTTCAGTCTGAAGAAGTGTCCCAACCTGAATCGTCACTTGTCCTTTCCCTTCACAGATGCTGTCTGACCCGCTGAGTTCCTCCAGCACTTTGAGTTTTACTCTTTAACCTGGACTGTCCCAATGAACTTTCTTTCTCTTTGATTCATTTCAAAATCCTGATAAAATTATTTCCTCATGAAATACGAAACTAGTAATCTCATCTGGTAACTTTCTACACCTCACTGTTTCCAAAGCCAATTTATTATTTTTAAGCTGTGATGCCAGGATTGCATTCTGATTATGTCACAAACTGAAACTCCCCAGATGGTTTTGTTCACATATTGACATTCTAAATGACAGAATTAAATGTAAACATAGTTGGAGGTTGACGTATGTTGAAGGACCTAACCGTTGTTATCATTAGATCATTTATATATTTAAGCTATTATACATTGGTATATCTAACTAGATAACAATATATCCTCGACTGTATCAGAGGTTTTATACGTCAGTATGTATTTGCCTTCCTTCGTAACCCACAAATTTTGTTTGCTTCTGTCTACTAATTTTATTGCTTTTATCGTTCATAAAAAACACTAAAAGTTAAATTCAAATTGTAAACGTTTTGTTGTGTCGCCAGTTTTCTTCCTGAAAACATTTGGTCTTACCACATAGCCTCACAAGTTTGATCTCATCAATATCCAAAACAATTCTGTGTGATTCAGCGAGATCACCTCTTACAACTGCTAGAACAAAATCCCAGGAACAGTCTGGTGAATTTCGATTATGCTCAAAGATAGACATGAAAAGCTGGAGTAACTCAGTGAGACAGGCAGCATCTCTGGAGAGAAGGAAAGGGTGACGTTTTGGGTCGAGACCCTTTCTCAGACTGGTTATGTGGAGAGATAAAAAAGAACAATGAATAAAAGATATGCAAAAAAGTAAGGATGATAAAGCAAACAGGCCATTGTCAGCTTTGTAGGGTGAAAATGAGAAGCTACTGCGACTCGGGTGGGGGAGAGATAGAGAGAGAGGAAATGCCGGGGCTACCTGAAGTGAGAGAAATCAATATTCATACCACTGGGCTGTAAGCTGCCCAAGCGAAATATGAGATGCTGTTCCTCCAATTTGCGTTTAGCCTCACTCTGACAATGGAGGAGAATGAGGACAGAAAGGTCTGTGTAGGAATGGGAAGGAGAATTAAAGTGTCCAGCAACCGGGAGATCAGGTTGGTTCAGGCAGGCTGAGAGAAGGTGTTCCGTGAAATGATCGTCCAGTCGGTGTTTGGTCTCGCCAATGTATAAGAGTCCACATACACTCATTACACTCCCTGGATTACAAGTACATTTTCCTGGGTAGGAAAAAAATAGAACAGTACACACAGGAACAGGCCCTTCGGTCGACAGTGTCTATGTCAAACATGATGCCAAGTTAAATTAATCTCTGCCTGCATATGATACATATCCTTCCATTACCTGCCTTTCCATGTGTCTATCCAAAGCCTTTTAAATGCCACTATCATATCTGCTTTGACCCTGATCACTGACTCCGTTCCAAGCACCCATCACCCTCTGTGTAAAACACTTGCCCCCATATCTCTTTTAAACCTTGTCCGCCTCACCTTAAAGTTATGTCTTTCACATTTACATCCTGGGGAAAAGGCTCTGACTGTCTCCCCTGTCAATGCCACTCGGAATTTTCTATACTTCTATCATATCTCCCTTCTACCTCTGACGCTCTGGAGAAAACAAACTGTTTATCCAACTGCTCCTTATAGCTGAAACCCTCTCCAAAGCCTCCACATCCTTCCTGTAATTGGGTGACCTGAACTTCAGCCAATACCCCAAATGCAGGCCTAACCAAAGTTTTATAAAGCTGCTACTTGACTTCCTGATTCATATACCCGGATTAATGAAGGCAAGAATACCTGACCTTCTTCACAACTCGTGGGTGTTGCCACTTCAGGGAGATATGGACATGGACCCCAAGATCCCTCGGTACAACAGTGCAGTTAAGGGTCTTGCCATGAACCATACGCCTTGCCTTATGCTCAATTTCCCAAAGTGCAACACCCTCACATTTGCTCAGATTAAATCCTATTTGCCATTTTTCTGCCCGTATCTGTAGCTGATCTGTATCCCACTGCATCCTTTGACAGCCTTCTGCACTCTCTGCAACACCATCAATTGTTATGTCATCTGCAAATTTACTAACCAACCCATCTACATTTTTATCCAAGTTTATATATCTGGTGGTAAATAACTCATTTCCAAGACCCTTCCACCATGTACAAGACATGACGAGTGGACACAGAACACTTGCCTGGATGAGTGTGGGACAAAGCAGATGCTTTGCTCAGCAACCCCTCAACCATAGTAAACAATGACCCTCTCCACCACCACTGACAGTAGCTGCTGTGTGAACCATCTACAAAATGCACTGCAGTTACTAGCCAAGGCCACTTTGACAGCACCTCCCAAACCCCAGCAAGAAGGGCAAAGGCATCAAGGTTATGGTGATGGAAGCTTAGGGTAGATGGTCAGAATCCTTTCCTGTGATAGGGGTATCAAACATAAATGGGCATTGGGTTTAGGTGAGAGGCAGGTGTTTCAAAGGAGATCTGAGGAAACATTTTTCCTGACAGAGAGTGACTGACACGTGGACCGTGCTGCCAGAGGCGGTGGTGGGATCAGATACAATTAATACAATAAATGGCTAGACCCGGGTTTGATCCTGACTACGGCTGCTGTCTGTACAGAGTTTGTGCATTCTCCCTGTGACCATGTGTTTTTTCTCCATGTGCTCCGGTTTCTTCCCATGCTCCAAAGACGTACAGGTTTCTAGATTAATTGGCTTCTGTGAATTATAAATTGTCCCTAGTGTGTAGAATAGTTCTAGTGTATGGGGTATTCACTGGTCAGCGCAGACTTTGTGGGCCGAAGGGCCTGTTTCCACTGTATCTCTAAAGTCTAAAGTGTACAGACAGTCACTTAAATAGACAAAGCATTTAGGGATACAGTCCTACAGTAGACAAATAAAGCGAGTATGGATGGGTATAAGGGTCAGCAGGGACATGGTGGGACAAAGGACCTAGTTCGGTACTGATGACCCAACAGGCTTCCAATCATAGAACAACCCTCCACCAGCACCCTCTGCCTCCAATCACCAAGCCAATTTTAGATCCAGTTTGTCAACGGTGTCCTGGATCCCATGAAATGTAACCTCTTGGGTGGGATCTTGTCAAAGGACTTCCACAACAAACACACTACTTTCATTTTGTTTTAGAAGGAACTGCAGATGCTGGAAAATCAAAGGTAGACAAAAACGCTGGAGAAACTCAGCGGGTGAGGCTGCATCTATGGAGCGAAGGAAATAGGCAACGTTTTGACCCGAAACATTGCCTATTTCCTTCGCTCCATAGATGCTGCCTCACCTGCTGAGTTTCTCCAGTATTTTTGTCTACACTACTTTCATTAACTCATTTCATTGCCTCTTCAAAAAATTCAAATGTCAGGCAAGATCTTTCTCTCACAAAGCTATGCTGACGATCTTTCATCAAAGAGAGACACAAAATGCTAACTCAGCAGGTCAGGCAGACACAATAATGACGGGTATCAACCCAAAATGTCACCTATTCCTTTTCTCCAGAGATGCTGCCTGACCCGGTGAGTTACTACAGCATTTTGTGTCTATCTTCAGTGTAAACCAGTATCTGCAGTTCCTTCTTACACATATCTTTGAACAATGTGCATTGATTAAGAATAATTGTTCAATAACTTCTCCACCACTGTCAGCCACACAGTTACATAATTAAGGAAGGTCAATTTTAATGGGATGAGAATAAATTGACCTTGTTCAATAGGAACCAAAAGATCAGATAAGTGAGACTTCATGTTAAGCTCGCGGTAAGTTGTAAAAACATTTACATTAAGAGCAGAGAAAGGACAAACAGAACTCCCTGGATGATGAGATTCAGAGGTAGATAAAAAAAGAATGCTATAGCAAAAATAGGGCGCCTGTGACAGTGTGTGGATTGTAAATTGCAGTGAAATCCAGGTTGCAAGAGAATCAGAATGGAAGTGACGATTGTTAGGCGCTTCCCCCCCTGGTGAATGCTATGTACTTACATTTCTCTGTTTCTTTCCCGAGTGCAGGCCTTGTGGCTGTGAGTCTGGAATCAAGGGGTTAAAAGGCTCCTGTACCCAATTGGCCAAGCTGCGTCAGGTGACGGGTGACTCATCTGAAGCTTAAATACCAGAGACTCCCAGGATTCTCTCTCTTCTTCGTCGACCCTGACTTGTGAGCTGACTGCTGGAGTGAGCTGCGGAAGGCCTGGCCACCTGGCATAGAACTTTGTGTACTTTCACAATTACTTATTAACAAATATTGAATTGTGATGGATAATTAAAGTTCCATTGAATAATTAAAACTATTTTTGAACTTGAACCTGGTTTTTGAATTATGTTACGCGGCTCTGAAGTACCTGCATTCGGGAGTCGTAACAAAATGGGGGCTCGTACTAAGTTTTGAGGACCCTAGACATTTTGGGGGGGGGGGGGTTTGGTAGGCTTCTGGTGACTAAGGAAGTCTGTGTTGTGAGGGAAATTTTTCTTCCCTGTTTGTGATAGCATTGGTGCCCAGGGTTTAGCTGGTGGTTTGGTGCTTCATTTGATATGGAGTTTAAAGGGAAGGACTTTATTGAGGCTCCTAGTCGGGAGTTGTTTGATAGATGTACGAAGGAGCATTTGATTTTTCTGGCAGAGAACTATGAAGTGCCTATTAACCCACAGTCAAAGAAACAGTCCATTAAATCGGTGTTGTGGGCTGCGTTGGTGGAGGGTGGGGTTTTGCCTGGCTGTGCAAACAGTCCCACACCTTCTGTTCAACCAGGTTGAACAGAAGGTGTGGGACTGTTTGCACAGCCAGGCAAAACCCCACCCTCCACCAACGCAGTCATTAGGTTGCAGTCATTAGGTTGAAGGAGGCAGTCATTAGGTTGAAGGAGTTAGAGCTGGCAATGAGAGAGGAGGAGACCAAAAGAGCAGAGGAGGAGACCAAAAGAGCAGAGATTCAGCTGCGTGGGGCTGAGGAGGAAACCAAGAGGGCAGTGATTAGGCTGCGGGAGAAGGAATTGGATGCCTCCCGGGTTTCTTCTAGGGAACGGGAGTTTGATATGAGCAAGAACATCCGCCTGGTTCCCCCCTTTAGTGAGAAGGACGTGGACAAGTTTTTCACAGTGTTTGAACGGGTGGCTTTGTCCTTGAAGTGGCCTAGGGACGTGTGGACCTTGCTATTGCAGTGTGTCCTTGTGGGAAAAGCACGGGAGGTGTACTCGTCTTTGTCTGTTGAAAGCAGTCTGGACTATGAGTGCGTGAAGTCTACAGTATTAAGGGCTTATGAATTAGTTCCAGAGGCGTACCGGCAGAAATTCTGGCGCTTTAGGAAGTTTGATAGTCAGACTTATGTGGAGTTTGCTAGGGAGAAGGAGGCACTTTTTGGCAGGTGGTGCACTTCTCAAGGAGTGAAGGATATTGGGCAACTGCGGGCCTTGATGATTATGGAAGACTTTAAGAACTGTCTCCCTGAGAGGATTACTACTTACCTTAATGAGCAGAAGGTGAATGAGGTGTCTAAGGCCGCGGTGTTGGCAGATGAGTATGTATTGACTCATAAAACTGATTTTGTTGGGCGATCCTATAGTTTTGGTGCACGGCCGGTTGATCGTGGTGGTGTCGCCGGTGGCAGTGTCAAAGGTGTTTCTGTGCCTGCAAGTGGCAGCACGTTGATACAGGGGGAGGTCCGAGCTAATAAGGTTGACGGAAATTTGAGGACTAACGAAGGTTCTGTGTGCTACTATTGTAGAGGGAAAGGGCACATGTTAAAGGCGTGTCCCGTTCTGAAGCAGAAGAATGCAAAGCCTGTGGCTTTGGTGGGTACACAGAAGGCACCTGTGGTACCTGAGGTGCCTGAGTCTGATGAGTGTAGGAATTATTCTGCGTTCATCATGAATGGTTTTGTTTCTCTGGAGGATGGGGGTGATAGAGTTCCAATATCCATTTTGCGTGATACTGGTGCTACTCAGTCCTTTATATTGGAGAGTGTACTGCCGTTTTCTGGGGAATCATCGGTTGGGTCAAGTGTCCCTGTGGTAGGATTCGGGATGGATGGCATGGTAGTGCCTTTGCATTCCGTGAGTCTCGAGTCCGAGTTGGTTTCAGGCCGGGTAACTGTTGGGTTACGGCCGTGTTTTCCCGTTGGGGGAGTTTCTGTAATTTTGGGGAATGACTTGGCAGGAGGTAGAGTTTTAGTTACTCCTGAGGTGACGGCTGTTCCGATGGTGCAGAGTCCTGATAGATTGGCTATGCAGCATCCGAGGGTCTTCGCAGCTAGTGCTGTCACGCGGGCTATGGCTAAGAGCCAGGCGAAGTTTGGGGATGTAGTGGACCCGAGTTAGAGCATTTTTGGGGATCAGGATGAGGGATCCTGTGTTGTGAAGCGTGTTTCTACATCTCAAGATGGGGTAGTGTCTGGAAATGGGCCGGTGTCGCTGTCACGTGACCGGCTGGTTGAGGAGCAAAAGAGTGATCCAGGTTTATCTGATCTGTTCGACTGCGCGGTGCCTGAGGGGGATATGGATTCCACAGCAAAGGGGTATTTTCTAAGGGAGGGCTTACTGATGCGAAAGTGGTCTCCCTTGGATATATCTGGGCATGATGATTGGAGCGTGGTTGATCAGATTGTGATACCTCGTCGGTATAGGGACGGGATACTCTGTTTGGCTCATGATGGTCCTCTGGGTGGACATTTGGGGGTCAATAAGACGTATGACCGTATCTTACGGAATTTTTTTTGGCCAGGGTTGAAAAAGGACGTGAAACAACATTGCAGGTCTTGTCGCGTTTGCCAGGTGGCAGGAAAGCCGAACCAATCGATTGTTCCTGCGCCTTTATATCCAATCGCTGTGTTCGGTGAGCCGTTTGAGCGGATTTTAGTTGATTGTGTGGGTCCTCTACCTCGGACAAGGGTGGGCAACAAGTTTTTATTGACAATTATGTGTGCGTCTACCCGCTTTCCGGAGGTGGTCCCTTTGCGTAGAATTACTGCCCCTACCATTGTGAAGTCTCTCACTAAGTCTTTTTGTTGTTCAGTTTGCCCAAGGTTGTGCAGAGTGACCAAGGTTCCAACTTCATGTCGAAGGTTTTTGGTCAGGTAATGAAGTTGTTAGATATTAAGCATTGTTACTCCAGTGCGTATCACCCTGAGAGCCAGGGAGCTCTCGAGAGGTTTCACCAGACTTTGAAATCTATGTTGAGGACTTACTGCCTGGAGTTTGAAAAAGACTGGGATGAGGGGGTTCATCTAGTTATGTTTGCGGTGCGTGAGGTCGTGCAGGAGTCTTTAGGGTTCAGTCCTGCTAAACCTGGTGTTCGCGCATATGGTACGTGGTCCGTTGAGGGTCCTAAAGGAGAAATGGTTGCAGGAGGATACAAAACGTAGTATTTTAGACCACGTCTGTACCTTTCGGTCTAGATGAAGAGGGCATGCGAACTGGCAATGGGTAATCTTGCTTCTGCTCAGTCTAGGATGAAGGGGTGGTTCGACAGGAAGGCTTCTAGTAGGAATTTTTCTCCAGGTGACAAGGTCCTGGTGTTGTTGCCTATTCCTGGTTCCAGTCTGCAGGCTCGGTATAGGTGGTTAAGAACCCTGTCAGGTGGTTAAGAAGGTTGGTGAAAGGGATTATGTTATTGGTACCCCTGATCGAAGGTGTAAGACTCAGCTCTGTCATGTCAACATGATGAAGCAGTACCATGAGCAGGAGCCTGTGGAGGTTGATGGGGAGGTGCTGTGTCCTTCGGTTTCGTCTAAGCCTGTTTTGGCTGCAGTGGTGCTGCCCCCTGACATGGGTGGTGATGTGGGTGAGACACCGTTGTCTGTGGCAGTGACGCAGGGAAGGCTGTGTAACTCTGAGGCTTTGTAGTTGCTTCCCTTGCGGTTGTCACATTTGACTGAAAGTCAGCGGGGTGTTCTGCTTGCTTTGGTGGAGTCAAATGGGTCACTGTTCTCTGATGTGCCTTCTCAGACGTCTGTGCGGCAGCATGACATTGACGTGGCCGGTGCTGTGCCAATTAAACAGCATCCGTATCGGGTCAACCCTGACAGGCATCATCGTCTAGGGAGTCAGGTTGACTATATGCTGCAGCATGGCATTGCTGAACCTAGTTGTAGTCCGTGGAGTTCTCCGTGTCTACTGGCTACGAAGGCTAATGGGGAGGACAGGTTTTGCACGGACTTTCGGAAAGTGAATGGTGTAACTAAGCCGGATTGCTATCCTCTCCCACGAATGGAGGATTGCGTGGATCGTGTGGGAAGTGCATCTTTTGTGTCTAAGTTGGACTTGTTAAAAGGGTATTGGCAAGTTCCTTTGACTAGGCGGGCGAGGGAGATCTCTGCGTTCGTTACGCCTGATAACTTTCTTCAGTACACAGTAATGGCATTTGGGATGCGCAATGCTTCCAACGGTTGGTGAACATTGTATTGTCTGGTTTGTCCTTCTGTGAGGCATACCTTTATGATTTGGTTGTGTGCTCCAGGTCGTGGATCGAACACATCGGTCATCTGAAGGAGGTATTTCATCGTCTAGCGGAGGCAAAACTAACGATCAATCTGGGGAAGTGTGAGTTTGGCCAGGCCACGGTAACGTATCTGGGTAAGGTGGTGGGCCGGGGTCAGGTTCGCACTCTCAAAGAAAAGGTGGGGCATATTGTTGCATTTCCTGCTCCAACCTCGAGGACTGAACTCCGTAGGTATCTGGCTATGGTTGGGTACTATAGAGGATTCTGTCCAAACTTCTCTGCGGTGGCTGCCCCTTTGACGGATTTGCTGAGTCCGAAGGTAGCTTTTGTGTGGTCCGCAGAGTGTCAACAAGTCTTTGATCATACTAAAAGTCTTCTGGTGTGCGCACCTGTGCTTGCAGCACCTGATTTTGAGCGTCCATTTAAGCTGGCAGTGGATGCTAGTGATCGTGGGGTTGGGGGAGTTCTTCTACAGGATGATTCAGATGGGGTGGAGCATCCAGTTTCGTACTTCTCTAAGAAGTTTAATCGTCATCAGAAGTGGTACTCCACCATTGAGAAAGAGGCCCTTGCTATTTTAATGTCTCTGAATCATTTCGAGGTTTATGTTGGCTCCTCGAATGTCCCTGTCATCGTACTCACGGATCATAATCCGTTGGTATTTTTGAAAAGTATGAAGAATAAGTACCGGCGGTTAATGAGCTGGAGTTTGCAGCTGCAAGACTACAACCTGGAGGTCAGGCATATCCGTGGCAAGGATAATGTTTTGGCTGACGCCTTGTCGTGCCAGTAGAGTTTTAGCTCCTGAATAGTTTCTGGGTGGTGTTTTTTCTGGTGGTGTTTTTTCTCTCTTCTTCCGAAACTTATTCAGTATCTTTGGGTGGGGGTGTTAGGCGCTTCCTCCCCTGGTGAATGCTATGTACTTACCTTTCTCTGTTTCTTTCCCGAGTGCAGGCCTTGTGGCTGTGAGTCTGGAATCAAGGGGTTAAAAGGCTCCTATACCCGATTGGTCAAGCTGCGTCAGGTGACGGGTGACTCATCTGAAGCTTAAATACCAGAGACTCCCAGGATTCTCTCTCTTCTTCATCGACACTGGCTTGTGAGCTGACTGCTGGAGTGAGCTGCGGAAGGCCTGGCCACCTGGCATAGAACTTTGTGTACTTTCACAATTACTTATTAACAAATATTGAATTGGGACGGATAAGGGCTGACCTTAGTGTTTTCGTGTATTTTGTTTCAGGGTTATATCTCTTTAGGCAGGTTTTAGAGTCTCCGGTTCGACGGTCCATCACGTGGCTCTCTGGAGCACTGTTAAATTGTTTGTCAGTCCATCCATATCCCTGACTGGGTTGTTTGAATCAGGTTTGGGTTTTGTGTTCCATTGAATAATTAAAACTATTTTTGAACTTGAACCTGGTTTTTGAATTATGTTACGCGGCTCTGAAGTACCTGCATTCGGGAGTCGTAACAACGATTAAAATACAATGATGAAATAGAACAATGAGAAAGGTCTGCCAACATAAATGGGAATTTACAAATGTACCACAGGCATTTAGATAATGAAAGGACAGTAGATGGAGAATGGGTGTGTGAGCGTGCATGATACTTTATTTCCTGGATTATCTCAACACCGCTGTCACTTTTGGAGCCAAGTTTCTGTTATCAAGGCTACGTCATATTCTGTGGCTTGTAGTTTATTACCTTATTTCTCCACACGTCGCACCTTCACAGATACATTCAAGATTGTATTTCATTGTAATGTGCTCTGGATATGAACCTGAACAATGAACCTGCTGCATGCTAGATGCTGCTATAATAATATACATTAATTATCAATTATTCTAAGTGAACCTGACTATGAAAGTGCAGAAGCAAAGTACTTAGAGCAACCATAGTCATGCAGAGATTGTAGTGACTGGGGGCTGAGGTAGGGTTGTGGTCAGGGCCGAATTTAGATGAAGAGGGGCCCTAAGCTATTTCACTTGTGAGGCTCCCCCTCCCAATCCCCCACCCCCATGACTAGAGGACCATGACTACCCGACAGTGACAGTATGACACGTTTAGATCCTACTGTATGTTGTCATTAAACATTTGGTTTTAAAATACATATTGGATTCACCGCGGAGCACGTGATGCCTTACCTGGATCACCATTTGAAGCTCTGGTGTGTTGGGCCTGCTGCTTCAACCATGGAGCTGTGGTTTGCGGAGCTCCCAACCTCGGGCCGCGCTGATTTCAACATCGCGGAGCCCTGGGATCCCTTTGCCGAGGGCCGCCAGCGTGAATCTCCGCCCGTGACTGGAGGATGCTGGCGGACATCGGCCGACAACTAATTTTTCCACCTGAAATTGCTTCCACCACCCTCAGGCCAGACTTGGTGTTCTGGTACCCTTCACAGAAGACTGCTTACATCATAGAGCTCACAGTTCCATGGGAGAACTCTGTTGAGGAGGCCTATGAGCTTAAGAAGCTGCGCTACGCAGAGCTTGCAGCAGAGGCAACGCAGCGTGGCTGGAACACCAAAGTCTATCCAGTTGAAGTGGGATGCAGAGGATTTGTTGCGTCATCTACCATCAGACTGCTGAAGGAGCTTGGAATCCACGGTCAGGCTCTGCGGAAGACCATAAGATCACTCTCAGAGGCGGCTGAAAGAAGCAGCCGGTGGATTTGGCTCAAGCGGAAAGACCCATGCTGGGCCCCAAGTATGTCGGGGTGAATCTTTGGGACGGTTTGACACGGGACATGCGCTGAGGGTTGATCATCCTGCAGCGGGCCGCCCTTGTGGAGGGTGTATAGTGTTAAAAGGCCGAAACACCCAGTGATGCAAGGGTACACTACTGATGATGTGTCCTGTGCCCAACTGTCCTGAAGGTTATCCCCCCCCCCCCGATGTTGAGCGTCTACCACTCTCAACAATCAACGAATGTCGTGAAATGCTCCCCACCTATTGGCACAAGGGACTTCTTAACATCTTGTCCTGTGTATTTGATTCTGATTAACTAAGAGAGCGGAGCTATTTGTTTAACATCACAATGGAAGTCAAAACTAGTTTTTTTCCCACCTACAGGTGGGACACTCGCTACAGTGCCGATTATATTAGACACTGTATTTTCACTTTTTTAGTTTTTTTTAAATTACCACATAAACTCACATGTTTGTGTTTTGTGTTTAGTGATAAATGTAAAATGGATATACCAACAAAACTTAGAAATTCAAAAGTTCCCCCAATACCCAAAGACCTGGGATATGGATGCACCACAAGATTTAAAGGTACTATAATTATTCAAAATGCAAGATACTAAACAAAAGAACCTAGGAGGAATCTTATTCTGTAGTTGGAATATAAGAGGTATTAACGAACCTATTAAAAGGGGTAAGATATTAGCTCAGCTGAAACTGTACAATTCTGATATTATTTACTTACAAGAAACACATTTAAAATCTCAGGATCAAGCTAGGTTGAGGGCGAAATGGATAGGTCATACCATTCTTCATTTACTTCAAAATCTAGAGGTACGTCAATTATTATAAGAAAAGGTATACCATTTAAAGCGAAGAATATCATAACAGACATCGAAGGGAGATACTTAATAGTTAATGGAGAAATTCATGATACTCCACTTACTTTGGTAAATATATATGCGCCTAACTTTGACAACCCCCACTTTTAAAATAAAATTTTGAACATAATTGCAGAGTCTAACTACCAAAATGTTATTATAGGAGGAGACTTTAACTGTGTTTTAGATCCGTATTCAGATAAATCAAGCCAAAAACAGAGAGGGAATATGAAATCGAAAACCGGGGAACTTCTCAATACCTACATAAACAATACTAATATAGCAGATGTTTGGAGAATTGTTAATCCAACTGGCAGGGAATACTCGTTTTATTCAATGGTACACAAAACATACTCACGTATTGATTACTTCCTGCTGGATACAAAATTAATCCCTCAAACATTTAACCCAACATACCATACAAATTCGATTTCAGACCATTCTCCACTAACTTTCTTTTTAAAACTGGAAGGAATGTCTAAGAATAAATCGTTTTGGAGATTTAATTCTCAAATCCTAAAAGATCCACAAGCGAGTATATATTTAAAAGAACAAATGGATGCCTTTTTTCAAATAAATGATACTCCAGATATATCGGCTACTGTATTATGGGAATCTTTTAAAGCATACATTAGGGGTATTATAATTTCATATCAAGCTTTTCAAAATAAAAAGAATAAGAATGAACAAAGACAGTTAGAAGAACTTATTAGACAAATGGATATAGATAATGCTAAAGATCCATCAATAGACAAACATAATAAAATAATAATTTTGAAATTTAAATTAAATAAACTATTATCAGCCAAACTTATAAGACTTTTTCAAATTACAAAACAAGAGCACTTTGAATTTGGGGATAAACCGCATAAACTCTTGGCTCGCCAGCTAAAAAAACGAGAAAAGGAACATACTATCCCAAAGATTAAATCAGATAAAGGGGAATTATTAACAACCGAAGGATATTAATAAATGATTTGCGCAATTTTATGAGAATTTGTATACATCTAAAACGACAATTGATTCCAATAAAATCACATAGTTTTTGGATAATTGTAATCTTCCAAAGTTAGAGTTGAAGGAACGAGGAATTGGGTGCACAAATCTCAATTAAGGAATTAGAAGTTACAATAAACTCACTAAAGAATGGAAAAACACCAGGTCCAGATGGATTTACTAATTAATTTTATAAAAGCTTTTATGATAAAATAATACCAAGATTACAAAAAATGTACCAATATGCTTTTAAAAAACAAATACTACCTGATACATTAGCGGAATCAACGATTACACTAATACTTAAGAAAGACAAAGATTTAGACGAACCGGGTTCATATAGAGCTATAGCACTGTTAAACACAGATCAAAAAATATTAGCAAAAATATTAGCTAGAAGATTAAGTAAATATATTAGTAAATTAATAAACCCAGATCAGACGGGGTTTATCCCTAAGAGATACTCTTCTAACAATATGAGACGTTTACTCAACATAATGCACTCATACAAATCTGAAGAACAAGAATTATCAATTATTTCGCTGGATGCTGAAAAAGCATTTGACCAAGTAGAATGGAATTATATGGATAAAGTATTACAAAAATTCCAACTGGGAGAGAATTTTATTCTATGGATAAAATTATTATATAATAAACCTACAGCTAGAATATTAACTAATAATATATTATCCTCAAAATTCCAACTATCAAGGGGAAATAGACAAGGATGCTCATTATCACCACAGTTGTTTGTACTTATTATTGAACCGCTAGCAGAAAAAATTAGAATACACCCTGATATCCATGGGTATAATACTAAAGATTCATATAATAAAATATCTTTATACGCGGATGATATATTACTGTACATTACAAAACCTCAAATCACTTGGACATCCGGTGGTGCTGTTGCTAGCTGCCTCCGCCTTCAGTCCGGTATCTTTTTGTTTTTTTTGTTATGTTTGAAGAACGTTTTTTGTGGGGTTTTTGTCTTTATGTGGTTCGCGGAGCTCCCAACGCGGGCGGCGCTGACCAAGATCGCGGAGTCCTGCGACTCCGCCCGGCTCGGCCTGTGGACTTCGGGAGCCGTGGACTCCGGTGGGAGGCGGCTGATTTGGAGGTCCGGGCCGCTGAGGATGTTCTCCGTCGGGGTTCCACCGTTCCCGGCGAGAGGGCCTGAGCATCGGGCCGCCCGTGGTGGCGACTGCGGGTGCTCGGGAGGCCCCGACTACGGGTGAACATCTGGGAAGATCGGCGGGGAGGCTGGCTGGACTATGGTACCTTCCTTAACTTTGGTGGTGCTGTGGGGTTATGTTCTGTCGTGGACTTCTGTGTATGTGCTTTTTTATTTTTTATTGATTATTTATTTTTATGATACATGACTGTAAGGAAAATCCATTTCGTTGTCTCTTATGAGATAATGACAATAAATTGAATACAATACAACAAAAATACAATACTATACCAAATATATTAAATTTAATTGAAGACTTTGGATCCTTTTCTGGATATAGAATAAATTGGAATAAGAGTGAAATTATGTCAATAAAACCGAAAGATTCAACACATCTTTTAAAATTCCCTTTTAAAATAGCTACAGAAAAATTTAAATACTTGGGAATTGAAATTACTAGAACATATCAAGGTATGTTTAAGGCAAATTTTTATCCACTACTTAATAAATTAAACACACTAATTAAATTTTGGAAAACGCTCCCGATGTCTTTAATAGGCCGAATAAATGCAATAAAAATGATCTTTCTACCACAAATTTTATACCTATTTCAATCGATTCCTATATACTTACCAAAGAAGTTTTTTTTTAAACTGGACTCAGATATTACTAATTTTATATGGGACTATAAATCACATAGAATACAAAAAACTCACTTGAATAAACCTAAAGAATTAGGGGGTTTAGCACTACCTAATTTCATGTATTATTATTGGTCAGTAAATATTAAAAATATGATTCAACTGATGGATAACTCCGCCCAGCAAGTGGACTGGGTTGTAATGGAGAAAGAGGATTGCTCCTCTGGAAACATTGGAGCGATCCTCCTCTCACCAATGAAACTGAATAATATAAATTATAATAAGAACCCAATTATCCATAGTACAATCCGAATTTGGAAACAAATAAAACAAAATTTAAAATTAAGAAATTTATCACTATTATCTCCCATAGTTAATAACCCTTCGTTAATCCCTCTATTATAGATAAATCTTTTATACATTAGGATAGAGTAGGAATTAAAACGTTCGGTGACCTGTATGAAACTGGAAAATTACTTTCATTTCAACAATTACAAATAAAATATAAACTCGGAAATAATCAATATTTTAAATATTTTCAAATATGCGACTATTTGAAAAAATATACAAAAGATCATTATAATAGCCCAGCAGATGTATTGGATGAGGCAATGCAGATAAAAGCTGAATCAGCAAACAATATCATATTTGTATAATATTATCTAAAATGTAGAAATACCATCTACGGAGGGTATCAGAAGAGACTGGGAACAAGAGTTAGCTATTAAAATTTCAAAGGAAAGGTGGAATGAACACTTATTAAACGTGCATAAATGTTCGATTAATGTAAGACACACTTTAATACAATTTAAGATTATATTATTCCAAAACTAAAATCCATAAAATTTTCCCAAATGTATCATCCATTTGTGATAAATGTCAATCCCAAGAAGCTACTATAGCGCACTCATTTGTTTTCTGTACAAAAATTCAAAAATTTTGGAATGAAATTTTCGAAATCTTTACAAAATTATTTGAAATAAAACTGATACCCAAAGCAGAATGGATTATCTTCGGAATAACGGAAGATGGTCCAGAACTAAATGTGTTTCAAAAGAAACTAATAGACTATGGGTTAATAACTGGAAAAAAGCTAATCCTAAAATTTTGGAAGAAAGCTCCAATACCAACTATAAACATGTGGATTTCAAATATGTTCGAAACATTACACCTAGAAGAGATTAGACTCCTCCTGGCAGGTAAACCAGATCACTTGCATCTGACGTGGTCTGCATTTATAGAATTATTACAAATATAGGGTGCAAAGGTACCTTAAAAAAAAAAAACTGAGGTCAGGTAAAGGGTGATGATAGCTGGAAAGTTGGTATGTCCCATTTGCGTAATGCTCATAAAAACTATTTGTTTTTCTCTTTCTCCTCTTTCTCTTTCTCCTTTTTTTCTAGGGTCTATTTCTTAACTCTTTTTCTTTTGTTTTTAATTTTGTTCTTATAGGGTCTTCGTTCTGTCTTGTTGTCACACTTTCTACACTTTCACTTTTTCCTTCACTTTCTTCTTTCTTTGAATCTTATCCTTTCCTTTTACTAGTGTAAAAAACAAACGGAGTACATTAATTGTAAGAAGATATAAGTGACGAGTACTAATGTATGTGGTTGTAATGTAATGTACTTCTAATAAATAAAAAATAAAAAAATAAAAAAAATTGGTTATGCTCATGGCATTAGTTTCAGCTCAGAGAGTTCAAACATTACAGAAACTAAGAATTGACAGAATGAAGGTAGGGGCGAATGCCGTTACATTCTATGTCTATGATTTACTGAAGCAAAGTAGACCTGGGTTCACGGGATGTAAGTTGGAGTTTTTCAACATATCCTACAGATCCACAGCTATGTGTAGTAACATATGTAAAATGTTACATAGAAACAACAAGAATCTTAAGAGGCACAGAATTGGCATTTTTTATTAGTCATAAAAAGCCTCATAAGAAAGTGTCAACACAGACAATTTCAAGATGGTTGAAACAGGTGTTGATTTATTCAGGTATTGATACTGATAAATTTAGATCTCATTCCACCAGGGCGGCATCAACAACGGCGGCCAGGGATTCTGATGTGCCAAAAGACCTTATCCTCGCGGCCGCAGGATGGGCAAGTGAACAGATGTTTCACAAGTATTACCATAAGGAGATTAAAGATCTTGGGGTGTTTAGTGATGCCGTGCTGGATTCAGTATTAAATCCCCCATTATAATAAATGGGCCTAATTTGTTACTTTTGTTAAAATAAATAGAACCATTAACTGATTACATTTAATGTTGTGGTTATGCATTGTTGATTGTGCTTACTCAAATAGAGTCAATCAGTGCAGTGAGCACCTGGATTTTAATCCACGATGTGAAGTCACAGAGCTTTGAAATCTTCACGTAGTCACTCACGTGACTCCGAAGTAAAATAGTAAGATTAAACGAGAACTTACCAGTTTGAAGTTTGATCTTTATTTTATGAGGAGCAACGTTGAGGGATTACGTGCCCTCCGCTCCCACCTTCATAAAAGGATCAAGCTGGTAGTTCTAAGTCTTTATGCATCTTACTATCATACTTCAGTAATTATCGTCTGTGATTGTCACTCCGCTGCTTTGAAAGATTGACGCGTGTGCGGCTGGACGGGGTCTTCTTCACGTAATCCCTCACATGACTCCGAAGTAAAATAGTAAGATTAAACGAGAACTTACCAGTTTGAAATTTGATCTTTATTTTATGAGGAGTTACGTTGAGGGATTACGTGCCCTCCACGCCCACCCTCTATTATAAAGGTCAGCTGGTATTATGGTTCTCTTATCTTACTATGTTAATTCGACTACCGTATCTGTGATTTCACACCACTGCTTTGAAGATTGTCGTGCATGCGCCCTGACGGGTTCTTCACGTAATCCCTCAACGTAACTCCTCATAAAATAAAGATCAAACTTCAAACTGGTAAGTTCTCATTTAATCTTACTATTCTATCTGCAAATATCCAGACATATTCCACCAAATTTTATAATTTATTAAGCTGCATTATGTAAACCTCATGCTGTATGATGAAAGGGAAAACCATTGTATTGGCTGCTAATGAGCCATCAGCAATATCTTGAGAGTATTGAAAGAAAAGAACTATCTTCCATTTCATAGGCACTAGCAACTGAGTGCACTTGTATACCCAATGACATCCCCAATCGCTGATGTGGTGGGTATGCTGTCAACCTCAAATGCACACAATCCTGCTGATTTGCTTATGAGTTTACTTCTATAACAAGTTACCCTAATGTCAGTATGACATGGAGACTAAGCCAGAGATTGAGTAAGGCTGTGTTCTTTATGCTGAGATCAGCTGCTGAAAGAATAATCATCTTAAGATACTGGTCTCATTAGGAAAATTTTGAGGAATATTTGCATAACAAATTACTGATATACATCGCACATTACAATGAGTGTAAGCTATTAGAATGGTCAAATAAAAGACACCCTGCATAACATTAGAGAATAGTGGGTGAAGAACTAATCATTTATGTCCTACTTATGGTATTGCAGAAATGATAAAGCAGCACAGAAATTGTCAATTGTGCTGTCCCATAAAGTTTCTCTAGGCTCAAACTGGAAGCCACACAACCTTTGTTACTTCCGTATAGAATTGACTCACATATGTTGTTCACAAGCTTCTCATACAATCGTGCAGAGCTAGCTGGCCGAGAAGTCAGGCTGTCCCAGCCGTCACACGTGAATGAGTAAATAAGAGTTGCTTCAGCCGCCTACCATGGAGTGACTGAATAGGCAAATTGGTACTGTTAAATTCCATGTTGTCTAAAATGTAATATCGCCAAAGATATCTACCGACAACCCATAAGATTTATCAATTGCAATTTTGCATAATACCTAAAACTCGATGACATAATGCCCTTAATCTGAGAAGGGCAGCATAAGCTTTCACCACTAGCTTTGTTATTAAACAGCAGAAACTGTGCCTTATGTGTATAGATATGACAGAGTATGCAACTACAAGATCGATTCTCTGAGTCAGTTAAATTGCAGACACCCAATCATCCATCTTAAACTGGGTAAGTAAACCCACAATTTGATTAGCCTAATGCTAACCCGATTCGGCCTGCACCATATTTCTGTAATCTTGATAAATATACCCCTCTAGTCCTTGGTCAGACCACACATCCTCGGATGAGTTGTCACTGATTGCACTTGGAACCGCTGTTCCTCCGTTGATCCTACGGATGGAAATGTTTTGGCTTTCCTACCCGCGGAAGATGCATTATCTAGTTATTCATACATATCGCTGATAATGTATAATCAGCAGCTAATGACTAGAGCTGAAACCACAGTCTCCCTTAGATATGAGAATACTAGTTCCCTGTCAACTCTTGATTTAAGAGTCACCATATATACATAGCGTTTTCCTTCAGAGTGGAGATTAGTATAATGCAAGGCTGAATCAGGAATACCTCGCAGTCCTTTGACTGAGACCACATGTCTAAGTCTCTAGAGAGCATAACACAATCTCTTCGACCCACCACTCAATCAGGAATAGTGGTATTGAGAACCTATGGGATATTATGAATACATTGTTGATTCACAACATGAACCTGCAGGTCAGATAAAGTTATAATATATGCCAGATGAGCTTTTTGTTGGTAACTACCTGTCCCAGAGAGGATGGCAATGATGATTCCAAAGAACCAGTAACTCTGCTAACTGAAGAGAAATAAACCATATGTTGAGAAAACTTCAACTACTTTATTCTATTGACCAGTCTGATAACCTCTCATAGATGATGAAGCAGTGCTTCTCTGGTCAATATGACTCGTATGGCCAGCCAGTTTCATGACGGTCTACCCTGATCCAGGATAACCAAACTGTTCCTACTTGGAACTACAGAGGTTACTGTGTAACGCACCTTGCCAATGTCTCTACATCAACCTGAACTTATCCCAGAGAACGTGAAAAACCGACTAGACAGCCCATGCTGGCAGTAAACCCAAGCTGGGCTGACAGACTGCTCCATTTCGGAGTTTACGGAGTTAATAACAAGACCTTACTTACCAGCGTCTCTAACCCCAGGTCGATTTCCTTTGTTGGAGCTTCAGTGAAGTTCCATAGAAACATAGAAACATAGAAAGTAGGTGCGAGAGTAGACCACCAGGCCCATCGAGCCCGCACCGCCATTCGCTCATGGCTGAACACTAAACAGACACCCTTACCCACAAACAATAGACACAAGACACAGAACACAAGACACTACCCTCCCCTTTATATCGCTATCACCCCTCTCCACCCCAAGAACCGCGTGATCTCCTGGGGGAGGCAAAAAAACGGATAAAAACCCAGGTCCAATTTGGGAAAAAAATCTGGGAAATTCCTCTCTGACCCCAATCCAGGCGATCGACACTTGTCCAGGAGATCACTCAGGTCTTACTATACTAACCATACCTAGGTCCATATCCCTGCCCTCTCCCCGTAGCCCCTTATCCCCTTGGCAGCTAAAAAAACATCTATTTTAGACTTAAATATATTTAATGTTTCTGCTTCCACTGCTCCCTGGGGCAGTGAATTCCATAAATTAACCACCCTCTGGGTGAAGAAGTTCTTCCTCATCTCAGTTTTAAAAGAGCCCCCTCTTATTCTACAACTATGTCCCCTAGTTCTAGTTTCCCCGATCATTGGGAACATCCTCGGTGCATCCACCCGATCAAGGCCCCTCACGATCTTATATGTTTCAATGAGATCGCCTCTCATTCTTCTAAACTCCAAAGAGTAGAGTTCCAGCCTACTTAACCTTTCCTCATATGTCAATCCCCTCATTGCAGGAATTAATCTTGTAAACCTTCGCTGCACTGCCTCCAGGGCCAGTACATCCTTTCTTAAGTATGGACCCCAGAACTGTACACAGTATTCCAAATGTGGTCTCACTAATACTGTGTACAGCTGCAGCAAGACCTCCGTGTTTTTATACTCAATCCCCCTAGCAATAAAGGCCAAAACTCCATTGGCCTTCCTGATTGCTTGCTGCACCTGCATACTAACTTTTAGTGATTCATGTACTACTACCCCTAGATCCCTTTGCGTTGCATTACAACGCAGCTCCACCTCATTTAGAAAATAACTTGCCCTATCATTTTTTTTCCCAAAGTGAATGACTTCACATTTATTAGTATTAAATTTCATCTGCCAAGTTGTTGCCCACTCACCTAGCTTATCTATATCCTTTTGCAGACCCTGTCCATCATGCTTGTCATTTCTGTTAGCTAGGTGATGCCGCTGGTCAACTTCTCTTATGGTGGCTTGCCCATCCCCGAGGGAATAGCAATTTTAGAGGCAAGAGCACACAGCTTTTCCTCATGTGATTGACGTACATCACGCATTAAAGCATGGACTCCCGGCACATGGTCATGTTCGGGCTCATGTTTGGAGTTAGTCCATACTGACCTTTGACACTCTCTTAGAGTGGGAGAAAAATGTTGCACCCTGAACCAGGTGTTGCCATATCCGTATGCCTCGAACTGTTTGTGCATGCTTCGATTATACTGAGCATATTTTGTGACGCCATCTCCGATAGTCTTTCGGGTGGGAGGAAAATGCGAACCTTGAATACAGGGCAGCTACAGGCATATGACTTGAACTGCCTGTGTATGCTTCCGTAATACGGGGCATAATATATATGGCTCCATCTTCATTACTTCATACATCCAAATGGGAGGACTTATGCAAACCTGAACCAGGAGCTGCCTCAGGCATGTGTGCATATACTTTGGCACCATCTCCATCACTACGTTCAACCGAGTGGAAGGAAATTGCAACCCTGAACCAGGAGCTGCTTCAGGCATATACTTTGGCACCATCTCCACCACTCCTTACATTTGAGTGGGAAGAAAAGTTGCAACCCTGTACCAGGAGCTGCTGCCTGACATGCCTTCATAAGACGGAGCATTCCTTGTGTTATAATTTGATTCATCAGATGTTCGTAATTGAGACAAACCCCAATCATATCTAACATAGATGTCCCAAGACTTGGCTATTACTTTGCCCCAACGGGGTTGTCAGGCTGCACCTGCTAGTGACTCCGAGTCCTTGCTCCCTTCCGGTGCCAACGGAGTATTACAGGGAAGGACTGGAGCGCCTCTGGCCCCCACACGCCAGACAGAGTGGGAGAAATGCTGCAACCCTGCCAGGTGTTGTCATAGGCAATGACGTCTATATGACTAAAAGAACCCTATCCCTATTAAATCAGAGATTTGATTACTTTATTGATATGCATAAAGTTGGCGTATTTTGTAAAGGAATCTTCCACAGTCCCCTCTGATGAGCGGAAATTACCATGACGCCACCAGGTGTAGCTCCCACAGGTGACTGATAGGCACAGCTCAAACAAGGCTTCCCAAGCCAGGAGCTCTGGACTGCAATGGCAGGTCCAATTCCACTACACCTTTTTATTGGTGTAAGTGATAATAAATGTCTCTTGTAATTTTCTCTTTTAAAACATAAACTATATTGGCATGATAAGACATATTTGTG
This sequence comes from Malacoraja senta, assembly GCA_038087875.1. NCBI lineage: Eukaryota > Metazoa > Chordata > Chondrichthyes > Rajiformes > Rajidae > Malacoraja > Malacoraja senta. Next base: position 22,768 of record JAXLNO010004736.1, read on the forward strand.
ATATTGCCAAAGAATTAAACCTGAACTGATAGAATTATAGAGCAAAGGATACCAGCACAATGGTGCAGCTGGTAGAGCTGCTGCCAGAGACCTGGGTTCACAGCACCAGAGACCTGGCTTCGATCCTGACCACAGATGCCATCTGTGTGGAGTTTGCAGCTTATAGAATGCTATCGGCTATGATAGTCACAAATGTGACCCTGTGGCAACGGTTATAAATGCCAACTCTATTATAGCCGTCCAATTGAAAGAACACACTATATGTGGCTGTAGCATAGCTGTAGCAGTAACTCTGTTAAAATTGTTTGGTGCTACAGCAGGCTGAGCTGTCGGCCGCGGCTATTTTTAAAACTCACCTGCTGCTGGAAATCTCCTGCAGTAACAATAGACCTAGCTGCCGGCAACCGCAATTTATGAATGTAAGCTTCTTACAGCGCCTCACGCTGTCTCTGACTGGCTGCCTGCTCCCGTATGGAGCTCTGATGCCGGCAGCTGCAACAACTTATCCTAGCTGGTGCTCTCTTATTAGGGCTGTCTGCTGCAGACTATAATGGCAACAGCCATAAACCCAGCTCCTAAAGAGCCTGCCGGTCTCTCAACTGGGTCGTCCGCTGCCGTGCAGACTAACGGCAACAGCCACATGGAGCCCTATAACCTCAGCCGCCTGCTCACGTTGGAGACTGCGGCAAAAATATATTACTTACGCTAGCTCCAGTGGAGCTTCCAAGCTACTTTTTTGGGGCCCGCGATAGAACGGCCCAAAGAAAATTGACCTTGCAGAGCAGTGAGACTGCTCTGACTCACGCCATGCGCTAGTGCGTATTGACTATTCAGGTGTACTGTCAAGCTGATCGCACTGTGATCAGATACATCTGCCACCCCGATTTTACACTCTGTGATCCTGTGGCTTTCACCCGTATTCATTAACAAGTAGTCAATCCTGGAGTAGACCGAGTGAGGTACTGAATAGTGTGTGTAGTCCCTTTCTAAAGGGTGAAGTTCTCTCCAAACATCAATTAGGCCCATTTCCTGCACTGATGTGTTAATAAACTTGGTCAGATGCATCTTGGTTTTTTTTAGGCTTGTTGTATCCAAATTATGATTCATGACCACATTGAAGTCCCCTCCACATATCAAAATACCTTCAGTCTCTAAAGCAATAATGGCAAACAGAGTTTTGAAAAAACATTTGGTACTTTCTTGGGGGGCATATACATTGAGCAGTGTCACTATTTTGTTTTCCAGCTTTCCTTTAACTAATACATACCTTCCCTCTGTCCCTGACTTCTTTATGGCATTCAAATTGGACTGCATTTGTAATAAGGATAGCCACTCCCCTCTTTTGGATAGTTTTATAGGAACTATAAAAGGCATTTCTAAAGCCAAAGCATTTTAATTTCTCATGTTCTTGTTGAGGCAGGTGAGTTTCTTGTAAAAATAGTACCTGAGCCTTTTCTTTTTTCAGTTTAGCCAGGACCTTGCTCCTTTTAACTGGATTATTCATCTCATTTACATTGAGTGACACCAATTTGATAGTATTACGTGATATTTAATTTACCTAATCCTGTCTTGCATTCATAAATCTCCAGATAACTTGAAACTGTGCAGGTGTGAACATCTGGACAACATGTGCCAAATAAAGGAAAAAAAAAGAGAAAACAGTTGACTTCCAAGTAAGGGTGATTCCTTTCCACCCTTGGCAGGTATAGGGGAAAACCTCCTCCCAGAGGGCCCCTCAATAGAGGTGAAACACTCCATTTCATGCATCCTAGTATCGTCCAACGTCATCCGATAGCACTTATTTTCTAGTGCAAAAGAAGTGATGACACAATAAAAGCTAGTTGGATGGGGTCTGCTCAGACTCCTGTAGTCGCTCTCTTGCTGTCTCACTCCCGTCTTCGCTCCTCTTTCTAACTCTCTGCCATGTCAAAGCGTGGAGAAGACGCTCCATTTCTGGGTCCGCCGGCTCCTCAGCGCTGTAATCAGGTGTCTCCACGGAGTAGCCTCTCCTCCTCAACTCTTGCGCTGCGTCTTGTGCATGTTCCTGAGTCCCAGTGAATGCGCATCTTGTCCAGCAGGGTCTGGAAGCGGACACCTCTCTCCTTCAGGGCCCTCTTTATTCCCTTATAAGCCTTGCGCTTCTGGACAACCTCCGTTGCATAGTCATGGTCAAATGATAGACGTCGCCCGTCAATCATTATCTTCTTTCCCCAGGCCTTTTTCAATACCATTTCTTTGGTACTAAACTCCAGGAAATTTACCACTATGGACCTAGGTGGTGCGTTGCGTTCCGGTTTGCGAGCCAAAGTTCTGTGCGCGCGCTGGATCCGTACGTTGGTGTCCGTTGTTATTGCGAGTTCAGTTTTTAAAAGTTGCTCAACAAATTCAGACATGGATTTGCCTTCTTACTCTTCAGGTATGCCGTGGATGCGAATGTTATTTCGTCTAGACCGTCCTTCCAAATCAGTCAGTTTTTCTTGCATGACTTTCTCTTTTTCCATAGATTTAAACAGCACATTTTTCATAGCCATGCTAATTGTCTCTTCCTCTTCGATTCATGCCTCTCATATGGTTTGGTTTGTCTAGTTTCGTGGGCGTGGATTTGTTTGGAGTTAGCAGAAGGTTTATGGTAAATTTCTTGCTTCAGATCTTTGAGTTCGGTTTTCATGTCTTCTTTGATTCCTTCTTTAAATATATGTAAGTCCACTTGATATTCAGCCCTGAAGTCACGTATTTCCTTACTGATATTGTGGAGCATTGAGCGCACGGTTTCTGCAGAGTCATCTTTTGAGCTTTGAGCTTTGTCCATCTCCGGTGAATTCTTTCTTTCTCGTCCGTCACGTTTCTTTTGACTTCTAGTTGTCGCTCCCCCACTCATTCCAATACAGAAAACTGTGAATTATGTGGCAATTAGTGAATTAAGAGAGGCTAGTTTTAAACTTGCTATCGGGAGCTCGAAATTAAGCTGCCATCTGCTCGCGTCGCCACCGGAAGTCTACCCCCAATACCATGTGCCCTAATTTTGCCCACTAATCTCCTATGTGGGACCTTATCAAATGCTTTCTGAAAGTCCAGGTACACTACATCCACTGGCTCTCCCTTGTCCATTTTCCTAGTTACATCTTCCAGAAGATTAGTCAAGCATGATTTCCCCTTCGTAAATCCATCCTGTTACTGCTATCCAAATGTTTGGCTGTCTCATCTTTTATAATTGACGCCAGCATCTTCCCCACCACTGATGTCAGGCTAACTGGTCTATAATTCCCTGTTTTCTCTCTCCCGCCTTTCCTAAAATGTGGGATAACATTAGCTACCCTCCAATCCACAGGAACTGATCCTGAGTCTATAGAACATTGGAAAATTATCTCCAATGCATCCACGATTTCTAGAACCACTTCCTTAAGTACTCTGGGATGCAGACTATCAGGCCCTGTGGATTTATCAGCCTTCAGTCCCATCAGTCTATCCAACACCATTTCCTGCCTAACGTGGATTTCCTTCAGTCACCCTAGATCCTCTGGCCACTACTATATCAGGAAGATTGTTTGTGTCCTCCTTAGTGAAGACAGATCCAAAGTGCCTGTTCAACTCATCTGCCATTTCCTTGTTCCCCATAATAAATTCACCTTTTTCGGTCTTCAAGGGTCCAACTTTGGTCTTAACTAATTTTTTCCTCTTCACATATCTAAAGAAGCTTTTACTATCCTGCTTTATATTCTTGGCTAGCTTACCTTCATACCTCATCTTTTCTCCCCGTATTGTCTTTTTAGTTATTTTCTGTTGTTCTTTAAACATTACCCAATCCTCTTGCTTCCCGATCATCTTTGCTACGTTGTACTTCTTCGCTTTAATTTTTATACTGTCCCTGACGTCCCTTGTCAGCCATGGTCGTCCCTTTCTCCCCTTGGAATCTTTCTTCCTCCTAGGAATGAACTGATCCTGCACCTTCTGTATTATTCCTAGAAACACCTGCCATTTTCGTTCCACTGTCATCCTTGCTAGTGTATCTTTCCAGTCAACTTTGGCCAGCTCCTCCCTCATGGCCCCATACTCCCCTTTATTCATCTGCAACACTGACACCTCCGATCTACCCTTCTCCCTCTCCAATTGCAGATTAAACCTGACCATGTTATGGTCACTGCCTCCTAATGGCTCATTAACCTTGAGGTCCTTTATCAAATCCGGTTCATTACATAACACTAAATCCAGAATTGCCTTCTCCCTGGTAGGCTCCAATACAAGCTGTTCTAAGAATCCATCACGAAGGCACTCTACAAAGTCCCTTTCTTGGGGTCCAGTACCAACCTGATTTTCCCAGTCTACCTGCATGTTGAAATCTCCCATAACAACCGCAGCATTACCTTTGCTGCATGCCAATTTTAACTCCTGATTCAACTTGCGCCCTATGTCCAGGCTACTGTTTGGGGGCATGTAGATTAGTCCCATTAGGGTCTTTTTACCCTGACAATTCCTTAGTTCTATCCATACTGACTCCACATCTCCTGTTTCAATGTCACCACTTGCAAGGGACTAATTCCTCACCAACAGGGCAACCCCACCCCCTCTGCCCACCTGTCTGTCTTTTCGATAGGAGGTATACCCTTGAATATTCAGTTCCCAACCCTGGCCCTCTTGCAGCCATGTCTCAGTAATTCCCCCAACATCATACTTGCCAGTTTCTAACTGAGCCTCAAGCTCATCCACTTTATTCCTTATACTTCGTGCATTTATATACAGCACTTTGACCTCCGTATTCACTTCCCCCCTCGAACCGTTCGCAATTGGCCCTGTCATGGTGTAAGCTATGAATGCGAGACACTGACTTTGACGATGATCTTTTAACTTCTCCTTGGCTCTTTCCTTCCCCCTTCCCCCCCCACCCCCCAATTCCACCTCTCTCCATCCCACAGTCTCCCTCTCTGTCCCTGATGGTTAGATATTCACTATCAAACCCCTGACTTTTATATTGGGAAGCTCACATACCTGACCGTGGGCTACAAGCTGTTTAACTGATGGACTTGGAGGGTAGGAAGCCATGTGGTGGTGGAGAGATTGCGGAGACTGCAACTGTGCTCTTTAGGAGTTAGCAGAATAAAACAACTTATTAAAACTTGCTGATCATCAAGGGCAGGAGGCAGTGAGGAGGTTTCCCCTGACAGAGTGGCCTAGGGCCGGGGGGCGTTTGAGAATAATAAATAGTCCGAGTAGGACAGGGATGAAGAGCAATGTCTTCACGTTGGCATTCTCTATTCTGTGAGATAGAACCGGAAATTGAAACATTTAAATGTATTCCCTGCTATGGCGGGGAGCTGTGCGGCGAGTGCAGGAAGATGGTGCATGGGTCGAAAGGCAGCCCTCTGCTTGAAACAGCTCTCTACTTTCAAAGCAATTGTGAAATACGGTGCAGCGATGAGAGGGGGCGTGTGGACGTCAGGTGGACATTGCAAGTGGGAATCGTGCTAATTATAGGCAGTGAGAGGGGACGTGGAAGGAAAATGTGACAGGTAAGGGGAGAACAGAAAGCGGTCACATCAAAGGGAAGCTCAACCTCTCCTGAAGGTGTGGAGGGAAAGGCAGGGTCACTCAGTGATGCCCATTGCTGGTCTTTACCGACGGGGTAGAAGACTGTCAAAATCCCAATTTGATTATGTGATTTGAAGAATTCCCCCCCCCCCACCCCTCCAACCCCTCTTCCCTCCATCACCCCATCCACATTGTTTAGCTTCCGCTTAAAGAGGCTGAGTGCATCATGCTCCTGTTTGTAGTCACAGACCACAGAGATATGCAGCGCGGAAACCTTGTGTTGAGGGGACATTGCATCACATTTCAGCTGGTTACTTGCTGAATGAATGTACTTTGTATTTGCACAGAGTGCCACAATGGTGGTAGCTGGGCCAAGCACAAGAGTCTGTGCCTTGCCTCCAGAGATGGCTCTCATCATGCCAGCTGGTGAATTTAAATTCATAGCATCAACATAATAAATCTCTTCGATTTTCTAAGCAAGTAGAGACATTGATGAGCTTTCTTGTTGACTGCATCAATGTACTGGGTCTAGGACAGGTCTTCAGAGCCAGTGACACATCCAGCAATTTGAAGTTGTTGACTCTCTCTAGACCAATCCCTTGATGCAGACGGGTTTGGGGATGCTCGGCCTTTCTCTTCTGATGTCAACGATCAGTTCCTTGGTCTTTCCAATGTTGACAGCAAGGTTGTTATTCTGCATCCATTCAATCAGATCTATCGAAGTCGCTGCCTCAAAAAGGCAGCCAACATCATCAAAGACCCACACCATCCTGGCCACACACTCATTTCACTGTTGCCATCGGCAAGAAGGTACAGGAGATGAAAATGTCACGTCCAGGTTCAGGAACAGCTTCTTCTCTACAGCCACCAGACTATTAAGGGCCTGTCCCACTTGCATGCGATTGCATGCGTTTGGCGCGACCAAACGGAAGCGGAGCTCACACGAAGTTCGCTCTAAGTACGCGCTAAGTTCGCGCTAAGTTCGCGTGTGACGTCATTTGCGTCATGCTTACCAATCAACTGGGCAGGAGGCGGGCCGACTGAATTTGGGCGTCGCACGGTGACGTCATCACGCAACGCCATGCGCTAGGCGTACACCGTCAAGATGCTGCGTATGCCATCAAGACGCTGCGTACGACGGCAATGAGCCTGCGTGCCGACAGGCCGTTGGCACGCAAAGTTTTCGGCCACTGTCAGAATTTCGGAGCCCCGCGCGATGTCGGGACCAGCCCCGCACAACTCCGCGCTTCTAAGTGGGACTGGCCCCGCCCGGCCATACGGTGCCCGTACGCCTCAAGCGGCCACGAGGTCGCGTAATTTGCGAGCCAAGGTCGCGTAAGTGGGACAGGCCCTTAAAACACGACAACAAATAAGCTCTGAACTACAACAATTATTATTATTGCACTATATTTGCTTATTTATTTAGTATGTGTGTATGTGTGTATATACACACTGAACTGTTTTTCCCGTTATGTACTATGTTTAAATATTCTGTTGTGCTGCAGCAAGTAAGAATTTTATTGTCCTATCTGGAATCTCTCTCTCTCTCTCTCTCTCTCTCTCTCTCTCTCTCTGCGGCGAGCAGCACGACCAGCACGACCAGCACGACCAGCCCGGAAGCTGCTGAGTTGAACCGGAAGCCTCCGAGTTAAGCCAGAGTGGGACCGGGATCTGCTGCATGAGGCTGAAAGCTGGAGCTGCGGGGTGAGCAGAGTGCGACCCCCCCCCCTCCCCTCACTGCGAGCAGGCTGTGTTCTGCGAGCGGGGGCCCACACCACCCTCTCCCACTACACCTGTCCGATCCATGTACCTGTCTAAATGTTTCTTAAACCTTACGATAGCTACGATATGCAAAAAAGGTTGCCGACCCCTGGACTAAACCAAACCCTTGATTCTGTCCCGCCAGCCTTTGTGTTCATTGATAACATTTTTCACAATATTAGGATTTCGTAAAGGGTGTGAGAAAGATAGGTTGAATGAAAGAAAGAAAGAAAAATGTTGCTCAACAAATAATTAGAGATCACAAGAAAGAAACAAGAGAATATATATATGTGTGTTATATATTTATGTACGTATATCACACATATATATATATGCATCATATATATATAATGAATATATATGTGTTTATATATATATAAGAAACTAGAAAAATATATATGTGTATATAATTATATGCATCTATGTCACATTTATATATGTATCACACATATATATATAACAAATATATATGTGTTTATATATATTATCTATCTATCTATCTATCTATCTATCTCTATCTCTCTATCTATCTCTCTCTCTCTCTCTCTCTCTCTCTCTCTCTCTCTCTCTCTCTCTCTCTCTCTCTCTATCTCTATCTCTATCTCTCTCTCTCTCTCTCTCTCTCTCTCTGCTCTCTCTCTCTCTCTCTCTCTCTCTCTCTCTCTCTATTCTCTCTCTATTCTCTCTCTCTCTCTCTCTCTGTCTCTCTCTCTCTCTCTCTCTCTCTCTCTCTCTCTCTCTCTCTCTCATCTATCTATCTATCTATCTATCTATCTATCTATCTCTCTCTCTCTCTCTCTCTCTCTCTCTCTCATCTATCTTCTATCTATCTATCTATCTATCTTGTATCTTCTATCTATCTATCTATCTATCTATCTTCTATCTATATACTTTTAAAACTCTCTGGCTGTCGTCCGTCTGTACGTCCGACGGCCTGCTTGACTTTGCCGCGCGGCCTTTGATACGGCCCCTGGCCCACGCGGCGCGCGGAAAGGCCCACGTTTTTCGCCATTTCCAAAGAGATGACATTTATCTTTACGAATAGCCACTCCTGATTAAATTCTGTCCTGTTTATGTACACGTTTTTTAATAAAATCCATCCCCCCCCAACCCCAATGTGATTTTCTCCGATTGTCTCCGATTTTCTCCGAAAACGACCCCATCTTTTTTCCCCGATTTTTTCCAAAAACGACGCCATCTTTTTTTCGCTGATTTTCACCAAGGGGTCTGAAGCACGTTCGGGAACAACACCCGGGGAGTCATCCATCCCCCCACCAACCCCAATTTGATTTTCTCCCATTTTCGCAAAAAACGACGCCATCTTTTTTTTGCCGATTTTCTCCGAAAACTACGCCATCTTTTTTTCAGCAGATTTTCACCCCGGGGTCTGAAGCACGTTCGGGAACAACACCCCGGGGTGTCAAGCACTTTCGGGGACCAGACCCAACGGGTCTGCACTTGGTCTAGTATACTTTTAAAACTCTCTGGCTGTCGTCCGTCTGTACGTCCGACGGCCTGCTTGACTTTGCCGCGCGGCCTTTGATACGGCCCTGGCCCACGCGGCGCGCGGAAAGGCCCACGTTTTTCGCCATTTCCAAAGAGATGACATTTATCTTTACGAATAGCCACTCCTGATTAAATTCTGTCCTGTTTATGTACACGTTTTTTTAATAAAATCCATCCCCCCCCAACCCAATGTGATTTTCTCCGATTGTCTCCGATTTTCTCCGAAACGACGCCATCTTTTTTCCCCCGATTTTTTCCAAAAACGACGCCATCTTTTTTTCGCCGATTTTCACCCAGGGTCTTAAGCACGTTCGGGGACAACACCCCGGGGTGTCATCCATCCCCCCACCAGCCCTATTTGATTTTCTCCCATTTTCTCAAAAATGACGCCATCTTTTTTCGCCGATTTTCTCCGAAAACGACGCCATCTTTTTTTCGCCGATTTTCTCCGATTTTATCCGAAAACGACGCCATCTTTTTTTCAGCAGATATTCACCCTGGGGTCTGAAGCACGTTCGGGAACAACACCCCGGGGTGTCAAGCACTTTTGGGGACCAGACCAACGGGTCTGCACTTGGTCTAGTATACTTTTAAACTCTCTGGCTGTCGTCCGTCTGTACGTCCGACGGCCTGCTTGACTTTGCCGCGCGCCTTTGATACGGCCCCTGGCCCGCACGGCGCGCGGAAAGGCCCAGGTTTTTCGCTATTTCCAAAGAGATGACATTTATCTTTACGAATAGCCACTCCTGATTAAATTCGGTCCTGTTTATGTACACGTTTTTAATAAAATCCATCCCCCCCCCAACCCCAATGTGATTTTCTCCGATTGTCTCCGATTTTCTCCGAAAACGACGCCATCTTTTTTTCCCCGATTTTTTCCAAAAACGACGCCATTTTTTCCCCGCCGATTTTCACCCAGGGGTCTTAAGCACGTTCGGGACAACACCCCGGGGTGTCATCCATCCCCCACCAACCCCAATTTGATTTTCTCCCATTTTCTCAAAAAACGACGCCATCTTTTTTTCGCCGATTTCTCCGAAAACGACGCCATCTTTTTTTTCGCCGATTTTCTCCGATTTTTTCCGAAAACGACGCCATCTTTTTTTCAGCACATTTTCACCCGGGGTCTGAAGCACGTTCGGAACAACACCCCGGGGTGTCAAGCACTTTCGGGACCAGACCCAACGGGTCTGCACTTGGTCTAGTATACTTTTAAAACTCTCTGGCTGTCGTCCGTCTGTACGTCCGACGGCCTGCTTGACTTTGCCGCGCGGCCTTTGATACGGCCCCTGGCCCACACGGCGCGCGGAAAGGCCCACCTTTTTCGCCATTTCAAAGAGATGACATTTATCTTTACGAATAGCCACTCCTGATTAAATTCGGTCCTGTTTATGTACACGTTTTTTTAATAAAATCCATCCCCCCCCCCAACCCCAATGTGATTTCTCCGATTGTCTCCGATTTTCTCCGAAAACAACGCCATCTTTTTTTCGCCGATTTTCTCCGATTTATTCCGAAAACGACGCCATCTTTTTTTCAGCAGATATTCACCCCGGGGTCTGAAGCACGCTCGGGAACAACACCCCGGGGTGTCAAGCACTTTCGGGGACCAGACCCAACGGGTCTGCCTTTGATACGGCCCGACGCCCACGCGGCGCGCGGAAAGGCCCATATTTTTAACCATTTCCAAGAGATTACATTTATCTTTACGAATAGCCACTCCTGATTAAATTCGGTCCTGTTTATGTACACGTTTTTTAATAAAATCCATCCCCCCCCCAACCCCAATGTGATTTTCTCCGATTGTCTCCGATTTTCTCCGAAAAAATTTTTTCCCTGATTTTCTCCGAAAACGACGCCATCTTTTTTTCGCCGATTTTCTCCGATTTTTCACCAAAATGACGCCATCTTTTTTCGCCAATTTTCACCCAGGGGTCTGAAGCACGTTCGGGAACAACACCCCGGGGTGTCAAGCACTTTCGGGGACC
>JAXLNO010004737.1:0-42014 GCA_038087875.1 Malacoraja senta
TGTCCCAAATTGCCAATGCTGATCAAGATGCCCTATCTACACTAGTCCACCCTGTCCATGTTTGGCCCATATCCCTCTAAACCTGTCCGATCCTTGTACCTGTCCAAATGTCTATTAAATGATGTTATAGTACCTGCCACAACTAACTCCTCTGGCAGCTTGTTCCATATACCCACCACCATTGGTGTGAAAATGTTTCCCTCAGATATCTATTAAATCTTTCCCCTCTCACCTTAAACCTATGTTCTCTGGTTCCTGATTCCCCTACTCTGGGTAAATGACTGCATCTACCCCAATCTATTCCTTTCGTGATCTTATACACCTCTATGAGATCACCCCTCATCCTCCTGCACTCCAAAAAATAAAATCCTGGACTGCCCATCCTCTCCCTATATCTCATGCTCTCAAGTCCTGACAACATCCTTGTAAATCTTCTCTGCACTCTTTCAAGCTTAACAACATATTATCTATAACAGGATGACCAAAACTGAACACAATACTCCTAATGTGGCCTTCAGGGCATTCACACAAGATGCTCAGTAACTACAAGTCCTTAATTTATATTCACACTAACACAATGTGACCTTTCCAGCAAACATATCAGTTCCTTTTAGCTGACATATTGATTCTTTAATGCAAGCGTGAGATCCATCTTAGCCATCTAGGGTGACGTGCTTATTGTTGCTCAACGTGTTTGTCTTCCCTCCAGCAAGTTTGTTGTCCTGGGGAAATTTATCGGCAGTAGGTGTTGTATTGCAGCCCTGACATTTCCACCTCAATCACACAATTACTGAAAGAACAAAAGTTCCATGGAGCCAGTTTCTAGGCGTAGATAGCTAAATCTTCTTTTCTGGGACTTAATGCCACATAACTCAAGATTCAACCTTATTGCACATCAGTGATGTCACAGCACCAAGCTCCATCAAATGCATGATAACAACATACCACGGTTTAGTTTAGTTTTAGTCTAGAGATACATCACAGAAACAGGCCCTTCTGCCCACCAAGTCTGTGCCGACCTACAATCATCCAGTACACTAGCACTATCCTACACACTAGGGACAATTTACAATCTTTTATCTTCTGTTTTGTATTATGTTTACATATTCTGTTGCGCTGCAGCAAGTAAGAATTTCATTGTCCTATCTGGGACACATGACAATAAAACTCTCTTGACTCTTGACTCTTTTATCGAAGCCAATTAATCTACAAACCTGTGCGTCTTTGGAGTGTGGGAGGAAAACGGAGCACCCGGGGAAAACCTAGGCGGTCAAGGGGAGAACGGACAAACCCCATACAGACAGCACTTATAGCCAGGATTGAAGCCGGGTCTCTGGCGCTGTAAGGCAGCAACTCTACCAGGGCGCTAATGTGCTGCCCCTCAGATTAGTGGAGGAAAAATAATTTTTAAAGCTTCATACAATACAATGCAGTTCTATTTTTTTCCGTGAGCAACAAGATTAACCATTTTATTTAATAAAATAGTACCTCCAGTCTGAAGAAGGGTCTGCAGATTCAGTCTGAAGAAGGGTCCTGACCCAAATGTCCATGTTCTCCAGAAATGCTGCCTGACCTGTCAAGTCACTCCAGCACTTTGTCTTAAAAATGTCCCATCTGTTGACCTCCTTATTGCATTCTAGTTCTAATGTGAATGAATGAATGAATAAATATAGAAAGCTGCTAGAAAGGATGAGCTTGTTCCATGATTGTTATTGAATTATTGTTCCATAATTCCATGAAGTTCCTGCACTATTTGCAAACCTGGCAGACTACTGGAATTCACAGATAGTGCAAAACTAAAGATTGTAGTTTGTAACTCAGAATGTTACAAGCCTTGTTTTTGCTTTGATTTTAACGACTTACCTGCCTAATGCAAATCTGGCCAAATCTACAATGGAGGCCAATGTCTTGGAAAAACATGGGTTATTCATTATATAGAGAATAAGGAACTGCAGGTGCTGGTTTATAAAACAAGACACAAAGCGCTCTAGTAACTCAGTGGGTCAGGCAACATCTCTGGTGAACATGGATAGATGATGTTTTGGGTGGGGAGGAAACCCACGCGGTCACGGGAAGAACGTACGAACTCCGTACAGGCAGCACCCGTAGTCAGGAATGAACCTGGGTCCTAAGGCAGCAACTCTACCATAGCGCCACCGTGCTGCTTGATTAATGCTAGATTATTAAATGAATTTAAATTCCAGTTTCTGTAATTTGTACTCAGATCTTTGGATTACTGGTCCATTATCTGTAATCAATTCCTTTAGCCCAAATAGAGATCTTTAAAGGGGTTACTTGAGCTGGAAAGGTAAAAGCAAGAGTATTCATTGAACTTGGTAAAAGTGTGAGTGTTTCTTCTGGCTTCATGATGAATCTATAGGCTTCTGCCGGACATTGTATGTCCAGCCACCGAGTAGTGAATGTTTTCTCTCCAACTAGTACATGCCAGATGATCTTGCCAAGCATGTCTGGCACTGATGAGCTTGTGCCAGTCTTATCTGCTGCCAGCTGGGTGGTGCCAGTAAATGAGCATGGCCAGTGCCCATATTTGGTCCTTAGAAGCAACAAACAGCAAGAGGAAAAGCCTGGATAGAGTGGACAGATTCTTTAAAGTGTGTCAGGGGTTATGGGGAGAAGACAGGAGAATGAGGTTGAGAGGGAAAGATAGATCAGCCATGATTGCATAGTGTAGTAGACCCGATGGACTGAATGGCCTAATTCTGCTCCTATAAACTTATGAACTTGTGAAGAGGGCATATTTTGCTTGGGTGGCTTACAACCCATTAGTATGAACATTGAATTCTCTACTTTTAAGTAACTCCCTTCCCTCCTTGCCTCTTTTCCTCCTCCCTAGTAGTTTTACCAGTTCCACAGTTCTCCACATTGTTTCTCTTCAGATCATACCTTCCCTACCTAACAATGGACCTACCAGGCAACGCCCTGCCCGACGTCATATGTGGCTGGCTCTGTTTGGTCCAGGTGTTTTCTCACCTTAAGCTCTTCACCACCCCACCTCCCACCCCCATCCCCTACTGTCAGTCTGAAGAAGGGTCCCGACCCAAAACATCACCCATCTTTTTTCTCCACGGATGCTGCCTGACCTGGCGAGTTACTCCAGCAGTTTGTGTCCATCTTAGGAAGAGGGCAGTGTTCGGTGGTCTCATGAGAAAAAAAATAAGTGGCACTGCTGTTCAAAAGAGGACCTGCAGTTCACGTTCCAGTGCTTATAGGCATCACTGCAGGTTGCAACGAGGAAGTTCTCGACAACTATATTCAGCACTGTGTATCTTCCCCTTTGCTCTACCTATTATACTTGAGTTTGGCTTCATTGTATTTATGAACAGTATTATCTATGTTAATTGGACAGCATGCAGAACAAAGCTTGTCACTGTATCCTGGATGCACATGACAATAATAAACCTAAACATTGCCAATGCGTCAGATGTCGCACCCGCCTCCTGATGCCTAGAGGCTGGTTTGGTTGGAGCAGAGCTCTTGTCTGCAACACCCAGTAGCTATTTAACAGTGTGTTGGGGCTAGCTGTTTAAAAAAAGCCCATGTTAGCAGTCTCTATATAAAACAAGTCCAAAAAATACTGAGACCTATGATTCTCAAAACCTAAAGTGATATTGAGAAAGCACGTTGAAATGCATTGGCCTCTCAGTCTCGCAAGGCCAAGTGAACAAGCTGCTGACCTGGAGACACAAGGAACTGCAGATGCTGGAATCTTGAGCAAAACACAAATTGGTTGGAGGAACTCAATGGGACAGGCAGCATCTGTGGAGAGAATGGGGAGGCGATGTTTCAGGTCGGAATCATTCTTCAGACTCTGATGAAGGGACCCAACCCTAAACATCACCTGTCCATTCCCTCTACAGATGCTGCCTAACTTGCTAAGTTCTTAGGGCAGCACGGTGGCACAGTGGTAGAGCTGATGCCTTACAGCGAATGCAGCGGGTAGAGTTCTTGCATTACAGCGGAGACCCGGGTTCGATCCCGACTACGGGTGCTGCCTGTACGGAGTTTGTACCAGCGTGGGTTTTTTCCAAAATCTTCGGTTTCCTCCCACACTCCAAAGACGTACAGGTTAATTGGCTTGGTAAATGTAAAAAATGTCCCTAGTGTGTGTAGGATAGTGTTAATGTGCGGGAATCTCTGGTCGGTGCGGACCTGGTGGGCTGAATGGCCTGTTTCCGCGCTGTATCTCCAAACTAAACTAAACTAAATTAACAACACCCGGAGATGGAAGAGGGACCATTGGGACTACATTGAATACTTTTGTAACTTTGTCGGTGCCCTATACCTTTGCATGCTTGTGTACTGTATGCAAACTTGTGTACCCTTTGCATGCTTGTGTACTGTATGCAAACTTGTGTACCCTTTGCATACTTGTGTACTGTATGCAAATCAAAGAATTCCACTGTACCTGGTCCATGTGACAATAAAGTATCAAGCAATCAACCGTCTGGAATGAATTTTGCATTCTTCAATATCATGGGATGAAATGATAAACCATATAACCATATAACCATATAACCATAACAGCACGGAAACAGGCCATCTCGGCCCTTCAAGTCCGTGCCGAACATTTTTTTTTTTTTTTAATTAAAAATAAAATACTTCCCCCTAGTCCCATCTACCTGCACTCAGACCATAACCCTCCATTCCTTTCCCGTCCATATACCCATCCAATCTATTTTTAAAGGATAACATCGAACCTGCCTCCACCACTTCCACTGGAAGCTCATTCCACACAGCTACCACTCTCTGAGTAAAGAAGTTCCCCCTAATGTTCCCCCTAAACTTCTGTCCCTTAATTCTCAAGTCATGTCCCCTTGTTTGAATCTTCCCTACTCTCAATGGGAAAAGCTTATCCACGTCCACTCTGTCTAACCCGCTCATAATTTTAAAGACCTCTATCAAGTCCCCTCTTAACCTTCTGCGCTCCAAAGAATAAAGACCTAACTTGTTCAACCTTTCTCTGTAACTTAGTTGCTGAAACCCAGGCAACATTCTAGTAAATCTCCTCTGTACTCTCTCTATTTTGTTGACATCCTTCCTATAATTAGGCGACCAAAATTGTACTCCATACTCCAGAATTGGCCTCACCAATGCCTTGTACAATTTTAACATTACATCCCAACTTCTATATTCAATGCTCTGATTTATAAAGGCCAGCACACCAAAAGCTTTCTTTACCACCCTATCTACATGAGATTCCACCTTCAGGGAACTATGCACAGTTATTCCTAGATCCCTCTGTTCAACTGCATTCCTCAATTCGCTACCATTTACCGTGTACGTCCTATTTTGATTTGTCCTGCCGAGATGTAGCACCTCACATTTGTCAGCATTAAACTCCATCTGCCATCTTTCAGCCCACTCTTCCAAATGGCCTAAATCTCTCTGTAGACTTTGAAAATCTACTTCATTATCCACAACACCACCTATCTTAGTATCATCTGCATACTTACTAATCCAATTTTCCACACCTTCATCCAGATCATTGATGTACATGACAAACAACAGTGGACCCAGCACAGACCCCTGAGGCACCCCACTAGTCACCGGCCTCCAACCTGACAAACAGCCATCCACCATTACTCTCTGGCATCTCCCATTCAGCCACTGTTGAATCCATCTTGCTACTCCACCATTAATACCCAACAATTGAATCTTCTTAACCAACCTTCCATGAGGAACCTTGTCAAAGGCCTTACTGAAGTCCATATAGACAACATCCACTGCTTTACCCTCATCAATTTCCCTAGTAACCTCTTCGAAAAATTCAAGAAGATTAGTCAAGCATGACCTTCCAGGCACAAATCCATGTTGACTGTTCCTAATCAGACCCTGCTTATCCAGATGCTTATATATATTATCTTCAAGTATCCTTTCCATTAATTTGCCCACCACTGACGTCAAACTAACAGGTCTATAATTGCTAGGTTTACTCTTCGAACACTTTTTAAACAACGGAACAACATGCGCAGTACGCCAATCCTCCGGCACTATTCCCGTTTCTAATGACATTTGAAATATTTCTGTCATAGCCCCTGCTATTTCTACACTAACTTCCCTCAATGTCCTAGGGAATATCCTGTCAGGACCTGGAGACTTATCCGTTTTCATATTTTTCAAAAGTGTCCGCACCTCCTCTTCTTTGAATCTCACAGTTTCCATTGCTACTCTGCTCGTTTCCCTTACCTCACATAATTCCATATCCTTCTCCTTCGTGAATACCGAAGAAAAGAAATTGTTCAATATCTCCCCCATCTCTTTTGGCTCTGCAGATAGCTGTCCACTCTGACTCCCTAATGGACCGATTTTATTCCTTGTTATCCTTTTGCTATTAATATAGCTGTAGAAACCCTTTGGATATGATGAAAGAATGGATCGACTGGGCTTATATTCACTGGAATTTAGAAGGACGAGAGGGGATCTTATAGAAACATATAAAATTCTTAAGGGATTGGACAGGAAGAATGTTCCCGATGTTGGGGGAATTGAGAACCAGGAGTCACAGTTTATGAATAAGTGGTAGGCCATTTAGGACTGAGATGAGGAAAAACTTTTTTACCCAGAGAGTTGTGAATCTGTGGAATTCTCTGCCATAGAAGGCATTGGAGGCTAATTCACTGGATGTTTTCAAGAGAGAGTTTGATATAGATCTTCGGGCTAACAGAATCAAGGGATATGGGGAAAAAGCAGGAACGCTGAACTGATTTAGGATGGTCTGCCATGATCATGCTGGCTCGAAGGGCCGAATGGCCTTCTCCTGCAGCTATTTTCTGTTTCTAAGATACCATTGCTGCTGGCCTTTGCATTTCAACGCCATAAGCATTTGGAAGCTCTCTTTGGCTATTGAACTTTAGGTTTGTGGTTTGCAAATAAAAATGCTCATCATGGCCAGTTAGTTGGAAATAACAAACCACAAAAAGTGAGTGAATGCCCCCAAGAATATTATCAACTGTAATTATTACTATCAGTAGTACATTACAAGACTGGTATTTATTTACTTACAGTATTGCATCCCTATACTGCTAATTAAAGGGCCTGTCCCACTTGGGTGCATTTGCGCGCCACGCAGGTGGTGCGCGAAGATTTTGTGAATCCCCAAATCCTGGGGCGCAACGCGCGACCGCGCGTCACTGCCTATGCCACCACGCCTCACCACGCACCATGCGGGCGTAATGCATGCCATGCGCGCATCATGTGCGTCGTGACGCGTAAATCATGTCGCATAAATGACGCGCAAATGATGCCCAAGTGGGACAGGCCCTTAATGCTACTGTGGTATCCCTCAAAGAGAGTAGTGGGTGTCTGGAACGTGCTGCCAGTAGTGCTGGTGGAGGCAGATACAATAGTTGCATTTAAGAGGCCTTCAGATAGGCACGTGGATATGCAGTGATAGAGATATTGAGTATGTGGAGATTAGTTTCTTGTTCGGCATTGAAGTTGTTCCTATTTCTGTGCGGTACTCTCCGATGTTCTATGGTCTGTGATTTCCATGATTCTGCATCCTAAATGGAAAGTCTTAGGAAAAAGAAATAAGGATTTTGATGCACAATTCAATTACTGTACGAACCTGTAGAGCCAGCATAACAAATCCTGTCTGAAGAATGGTCTCGACCCGAAACGTCACCTTTTCTTTCTCTCCAGAGATGCTGCCTTTCCCGCTGAGTTACTCCAACTTTTTGTGTCTATCTTCGGTTTAAACCAGCATCTGCAGTTCCTTCCTACACATAACAAATCCATGCTGCCTTTAAACTTTGCACTGGCACACGCGCACGCACACACGCACGCGCACGCACACACACACACACACACACGCACACACACACGCACACGCGCACGCGCACACGCACACGCACACGCACAAACACAGACAAAAGACATAGACACACTCGCAGGACAAAGTGCTGTATGATGGGTGTCAGCAGCAGTGGGCAGACTTGGCTGTATAACGTATCCCTGGAGTAGAGAGCACTCACCATAATCAGAGCAACCAAGACAGAACGTGGGACCAGCAGATATCTTCCCAGGTGACAGCATCTTCCTGTTTAATTCTTCCACAACCTACGCTCTCCTCTGAATCACAAGCTGCAGATGATGTGATGTGCCCCCCTCCCCCCCTTTTCAAAAATACAAACAGAAATGCCAGCTCTGAGACAAACACGAAAGGATGGTTCACATCTTCCAGATACTGTGTCATCTGAAAGGTCAGAGATGAACATTCACTCTGATGCTGGGCCACAGATGCTGCCGGTCCCGCTACATAAGTCCAGCAGTTTCTATTGTTTATGTTTGGTGGGCACTGCAGTGCCACAGTGGTAGAGTTACTGCCTTTACAGCACCAGAGACCTGGGTTCGATCCTGACTCCAGCTGCTATTTGTACAGAGTTTGTACGTTCTCCCTGTGACCTCATGGGTTTTCTCCGGGTGCTCTGGTTTCCTTCAACATTTCAAAGACATAAAGGTTTGCAGGTTAATTGGCTTTGATAAAAAAAAGTTGTAAATTGTCCCTAGTGTGCAAGATAGTGCTACTGCAGGAGGTGATAGCTGGTAGACCCTCTCTCTCCATCCTTCCCCCACCCTAGTTGTCCTGTTAGTTTCACTGTTTGCATCCCTTCATTTTCACCTCTTCCACAGCCAACAATGGACCATTGTGGGCTCTTTGGCCATCGGTGCCTGCTTTGATTTGTTTTGTACCTTTTCATACCTCTAGTTTCCCTCTCCCCAGATGCTCAGACTGAAGAAGGGTCTCAACCCGAAACGTCACCTATTCCTTTTCTCCAGAGATGCTGCCTGACCCACTGAGTTACTCCAGCATCTTGTGAAACCGGCATAAACCAGCATCTGCAGTTCCTTCCTTCACATTACCTGCTGAGGATTAAGTTGAAATAATTGATGCACCATACATTAGACCACTCTTAGCAAGTCACAGTCATTGAAGAATGATTCCTCATTGAGTAAGAGATAAACTATTAATTGAGAACAGCTCTGAACTAACTCTGTGAAACAGATCGGCTAAGGGGAGTTTCTTTTTAAGTCTAGGCCGTTTACATTTTGGAAGTGATGCCTGCCCTGTAAATACGGGTCCTGATTTAAGGCAAAGAAACAGGAACATCTGCATTCCATTTTTAAATGTTATGTTTAGATAAAATGAAACTCAATATTGAAATACCAGTACAATGTTAAAAATTTGACTGTAGCAGTCTTCATGTATCAGATGTGAAAACACATTCATGAATTCGAGCCATACCTGGGTCTTAGAACCATTTGTATATTAAAGCAAAAACATGGCTGTTCTCCAATATTCCACTGTTGTTTCAATGTTTTGAAACAGCCTCCAGTAAATGTCAACGAAATTAATATTTGTAATTTTATATGTGTAAAACAGTGCTGGAGTAACTCATCTCTGGATATGCTGCCTGACCTGCCGAATTCCTCCAGCACTTTGTGTTTTGCTCCAGATCCTAGCGTCTGCAGTTCCTTGTGTCTCAATTTTCCTGTGACCATTTTAATAGACAATAGGTGCAGGAGTAGGCCATTCGGCCCTTCGAGCCAGCACCGCCATTCAATGTGATCATGGCTGATCATCCCCAATCAGTACCCCGTTCCTGCCTTCTCCCCATATCCCCTGACTCCGCTATCTTTAAGAGCCCTATCTAGCTCTCTCTTGAAAGTATCCAGAGAATCTCTCCCTCTGAGGCAGAGAATTCCACAGAATTTTGAAAATTGATTCACTGCAGTATATTCTTACTAAGGAATATTGTCCCATCTAAATTATCACTAGTAAATTAACAGGATTGGGAAGAGAAAATTATAAAATATTTTGCAATTCTATCCTATGTGTAATTACAATATATATGTAGATATGACAATCTGTAATAGGCAATGTATTAATTATTGATAATTAAATAATTCTGATCATATCTGCTATAGTGGAAATAGTAATGTAATAATCTTAGCATTTGCAAATATCAATGTATCAGTTCTCCTAAAAATTAATCATTATCGATTATAAATAGCAACAAGGATCCAGAAAAGAATTAGAAAAAGTGACAGGAACATGGATAGGAAAGGTTTAATGGGATATGGGCCAAATGCAGGCAGGTGGGTCTAGTGTAGATGAGGCATCTTGGTCGGCATGGGTAAGTTGGGGCGAAGTGCCTGTTTCCGTGCTGAATGACTCAATGGCTGTATCATACAATACAAAGCACACCAAACAGAATATAAAAGGAAGAAGGGGGAATTCCTCTGGGCTTTACCTCACTGCTAACCATTGTCAATTCACAATGTAATATTATTTTAGAAATATATTGCAAAACTGATCATATATTTCATTAGTTCTGTCAATGTTTCAGATTCCCCTTGAGAGGTTGGAATTTAAAATCGAGGCTGATGTTTCTGATGCAGCACAAGGGAATATTTCTGATGGTCGGAGCGTTTGACTTTCCAATGTGACATTTAACTGTCGACTCTTTACTAAATCACACCTCCGATTAACCTTCTGAAGTATTTCATTTATTGTAAACCACTTTGTGATGCTATGAGGCCAAGAAAGGTGCTACTTAAATGCCTATCCTATTTCTTCCATTTATTCCAAGTGCTACGTTAATCTAATGAAGGGTCCTGACTTGAAATGCTGTGTTGTCCATTTAAGTTTAGGTTAAGATTTATTATTGTCACATGTACTGAGGTACAGCGAAGAACTTTATTTTGCATGCTATCCAATTAAATCAGATAATATTACACATAAATATAGTCAATCCAAATAAAGTACAGTAGAAGGGTCTCAATCCATAACGTCACCTATTCCTTTTCTCCTGAGATGCTGCCGTGTAACTCCAGCATTTTGTGTCTAGCTTTAAGTGTAATAGGTAGGCCAAAGTGAAAGATGCATAGTGCAGCTAGATTTACTTGTGGAAAAGAAGTTTAAAAGAGTTGGGTGATTGTATCGGAGATAGTAGATCCTCCTCTGGGACCAGCACGCAAAGAGTTACCTAGGTTTGACACCATCTTTGCATCCTTCCACAGAGGCTGCCTGACCCATTGGGTTCTTCCCTCAGTTTGTTTTTTGCTACACTGGGAAATGCACTTCATTTTTTGATTACAGCAAATTTATTTTAAAATTGCTATTTTTTGTTGCTGACAGAACAACATGAGTGTGATGTTCTTACAATAAACGCACTGGTTAACCTATCATTCACAGAATATAAGCTGTAATTAAAAACACATTTAAATACTGAACTCCGGTGTTACTAAGTATAACATGATGTAGGAAAACACTGACTAATACATCAAACTGACATAAAAAAGCTTTGCATTAACATTATGTTGGGTGTGTTAAGAATATCCTTACCAATATCTGAAAAATAATTATTACATTTCAAATTAAAATTTGAAAGTTCTGTAAAGTCGTTGAAATTGTGCTATACTTGTACATGTTAAATCAAATCAGATACTTCATTGAGTAGCCAGAGAACAAATAGATGGCATCTCTGTTTATGTATGATTGGATGGATGCGATGTATTTACTACCTAGTGTGCTATTGTTGCATTGGAAGTAAGGGTTCTCCAAATTCTTTATCTCTCTGCAACAAAGAAGCGTGGGAAATATGTTTTACACTCTGGACTGTTCCTATAGTACCAAGAAACAGAATGTTAATGGAACTCAGATGGGCAAAAAAGCATCTGTGGAGGCAAAAGTCGACATTTCAGGACGAGACCCTGAATCAGAACTGAGAGCAAAATGAGAATATACTTCACTGAATATACAGCACTGGGCCTCCCTGTACCCGCTGCAGCTTAGAAAGATGAGGGGGAGACCTCATTGAAACTTACGGAATAGTGAATGGCCTGGATAGAGTGGATGTGGAGAGGATGTTTCCAGTAGTGGGAGAGTCTAGGACCAGAGACCTTGGCCTCAGAATAAAAGGATGTACCTTTAGAAAGGAGATGAAGAATTTCTTTAGTCAGAGGGTGGTGAATCTGTGGAATTCATTCCCACACATGACTGTGGAGGCCAAGTCAGTTGATATTTTTAAGGCGGAGATTGACAGATTATTGATTAGTATGGGTGTCAGGGGTTATGAGGAGGAGGCAGGAGAATGGGGTTAAGAGGGAAAGATAGGATCACCCATGATTCAATGATGGAGTAGACTCGATGGGCCGAATGGCCTAATTCTGCACCTATAACTTATGAACTTCCACAGATGCTGCCTGACCCACTGAGATCTTCCGGTGATCGGCTTTTTTGTCCCGGATTCCAGCATCTGTCTTCATTCCCCTGGAGGAAACTATTTGTGGGACACAAAGTGATGGGGTAACTCAGCGGGTCAGTCAGCAACTCCGGAGAACGTGGATTGGTGACGTTTCGGGTCAAGAACTTCTACATTCTCGGACATAAATCAGGCTAAGCTGTGCAGGTTAAATAAATCTACCGACTTTCATTGCTTTGACCTATATATATATAAGTAATGTCCACATGAACATAGTAATGGAATATTGTTACTGAAAGAACACTTTATTACATTAAACACCTTTACCCAAAGAGATGGGCAAAACATTAGAAGAAAGTTAAAGTTGCATTAAAGAACACATGATTAGAAAATGTCTTTATATCTGTACGGGATTTGATCGATTGAAAGATACAGTATGGGAACAGGTCCTAGGGCCCACAGGAACCCCACTGATCACCCGTTCACACTAGTTCAATGTTGTGCCATTTTTGCATTTTTGCCATTTACACACCAGCGGCAGTTTACAGAGGCCAGCTAACTTACACAACCGCAAGTTTCTGGGATGTGGGAGGCAACCGGAGCACCCGGAGCACCCAGAGGAAACCGGAGCAGCAGGAGGAAACCGGAGCACTTTGTGGTCACAGGGAGAACATGCAAACTCCACGCAGCCAGCCCCCGAGGTCAGTATCTATCTCTAATTTCTAGCGCTGTGAGGCAGCAGCTCTGCCAGCTGTGACAGTAAACTGCGGACCTGTCTGCTCTCTCCTACATCACACCTCTGATTAACCTTCTGAATTATTTCATTTAACCTTCTGAACTAATTGTAAAGAACTTTGGGATGTTGTTTGGCCAAGAAAGATGCTACTTAAATTCAAATCTTTCTTTTTCCCCTTTTTATCTATTTAATCCAAGTGCTCCAAGTGTTTAGTTTAGTTTAGTTTATTGTCACGTGTACCGAGGTACAGTGAAAAGCTTTTTGTTGCATGCTATCCAATCAGCAAAAAGACTATACATGATTACAATCAAGCCGACCATGTTGTATAGATACAGGATAAAGGGAATAGCGCTATGGCCACACAGTAGTTATAGGACTGATCTAACACAACCATGGTTACAAGTTCAAAGCAAATTGATAAACTGATGAAGATACAAAGTGCTGGAATAACTCAGCGAGTCAAGCAACATCTCTAGAGGACGGATGGGTTGGGTCATTACACGGTAAGGAGTAATTTACAGAGTCCAAATAACCTGCAAACCCACATGTCTTTGGGATGTGGGAATAACCCAGAGAATCCAGAGGAAACTTACTGTACTGTATATCATCACAGGGAGAACATGCAAATTCCACACAGACAAGCACCCGAGGTCAGGATTGAACCTGTCTCCAGTGCTGTGAGGCAGCAGCTCTACAGCTGCGCCTCTGTGCCACCCTTATTTCTTTCTTAATAACTATTAGTTGGATGCCCCAGAACTTCCTCCAACTAAACGAGAGTAAGTCTGAGGTCATCCTACTCGGCCCCTTGGAATCCATCAAAACGATAGCAGGCAGCCTTGGTAGCCTTACCCCATTACTCAAACCTCACGTCAAAAACCGTGGCGTGATATTTGACTCCGCGTTGAAATTTGACAATCAAGTCAATGCCGTGGTTATAGCTAGCTTCTTGCAGCTTCGGACGATAGCAAAAATAAAACCATTCCTCCGATTTGACGACCTCGAAAAGATCATCCACTTATTTATCTCCTCCCATCTTGATTACTGCAACTCCCTTTACACTGGCATCAGCCAATCATAGAAACATAGAAACATAGAAATTAGGTGCAGGAGTAGGCCATTCGGCCCTTCGAGCCTGCACCGCCATTCAATATGATCATGGCTGATCATCCAACTCAGTATCCCGTACCTGCCTTCTCTCCATACCCTCTGATCCCTTTAGCCACAAGGGCCACATCTAGCTCCCTCTTAAATATAGCCAATGAACTGGCCTCGACTACCCTCTGTGGCAGAGAGTTCCAGAGATTCACCACTCTCTGTGTGAAAAAAGTTCTTCTCATCTCGGTTTTAAATCCCTGTCCCGCCTGCAATTGCTCCAAAGCACCGCAGCGAGACTCCTGACGGGCACCCGAAAAAGGGACCACATCACCCCGATTCTGGCCTCTCTCCACTGGCTCCCAGTGCGGTTCCGAATCAATTTCAAGCTCCTTCTTTTTGTTAATAAAGCCTTAACGGGCTTGCCCCCACCCACATCAAAAATCTGCTTTCCCACCATACCACCTCCAGGTCCGTCAGATCGGCCGACTTGGGGTTACTGACCATCCCGTGGCCTAGGCATAAGCTCAGGGGCGACCGCGCTTTTGCGGTTGCAGCTCCTAGACTATGGAACAGCATCCCTCTTCCCATCAAAACTTCCCCCTCCATCAACTCTTTTAAGTTTTAAGT
The DNA here is from genome assembly GCA_038087875.1 of Malacoraja senta. Taxonomy (NCBI): domain Eukaryota; kingdom Metazoa; phylum Chordata; class Chondrichthyes; order Rajiformes; family Rajidae; genus Malacoraja; species Malacoraja senta. Next base: position 14,686 of record JAXLNO010004737.1, read on the forward strand.
GGGGTATCAACTCTTTAAGTGGGGTACCGCAAGGCTCAGTGCTGGGACCCCAGCTATTTACAATATATATTAATGATCTGGATGAGGGAATTGAATGCAACATCTCCAAGTTTGCGGATGACACGAAGCTGGGGGGCAGTGTTAGCTGTGAGGAGGATGCCAGGAGGCTGCAAGGTGACTAGGATAGGCTGGGTGAGTGGCAAAATGCATGGCAGATGCAGTATAATGTGGATAAATGTGAGGTTATCCACTTTGGTGGCAAAAACAGGAAAGTAGACTATTATTTGAATGGTGGCCAATTAGGAAAAGGGGAGATGCAACGAGACCTGAGTGTCATGGTACACCAGTCATTGAAAGTAGGCATGCAGGTGCAGCAGGCAGTGAAAAAAAGCGAATGGTATGTTAACATTCATAGCAAAAGGATTTGAGTATAGGAGAGAGGGAGGTTCTACTGCAGTTGTACTGCAGGGCCTTGGTGAGACTACACCTGGAGTATTGTGTACAGTTTTGGTCTCCTAATCTGAGGAAAGACATTCTTGCCATAGAGGGAGTACAGAGAAGGTTCACCAGATTGATTCCTGGGATGTCAGGACTTTCATATGAAGAAAGACTGGATAGACTTGGCTTGTACTCGCTGGAATTATGAAGATTGAGGGGGGATCTTATAGAAACATACAACATTCTTAAGGGGTTGGACAGGCTAGATGCAAGAAGATTGCTCCCGATGTTGGGGAAGTCCAGAACAAGGGGTCACAGTTTAAGGATAAGGGGGAAGTCTTTTAGGACCGAGATGATAATTTTGTTTTTCACACAGAGAGTGGTGAATCTGTGGAATTCTCTGCCACAGAAAGTAGTTGAGGCCAGTTAATTGGCTATATTTAAGAGGGAGTTAGATGTGGCCCTTGTGGCTAAAGGGATCAGGGGGTATGGAGAGAAGGCAGGTACAGGATACTGAGTTGGATGATCAGCCATGATCATATTGAATGGCGGTGCAGGCTCGAAGGGCCGAATGGCCTACTCCTGCACCTATTTTCTATGTTTCTATGTTTCTAAGTCTAGACTTAAAACTTATTTCTACTTTCAAGCCTATCTTGAGGTCCTCTGAGGGAGCGCTGTATGTATGTATCTATGTATGTATGGTTGATCTATGTATCACTGTTTGTAGCACGTTAGTACCTGCACCAATGTAAAGCACTTTGGTCAACGAGAGTTGTTTTGAATGTGCTATAGAAATAAAATTGACTTGATTACATTTATTTAAAAATAATTTTAACCTCTTTCCTATCAGTAACGTGCAGCAGTATCAAATGTTGTGAGTTTTTTAAACAGTTACCATTATAATTGGTTTACATATGCTCTTTGCCTTTGGTCTAGGCTGCCTTTCTATTTTTAAAAATTACTTTCATGTTGACAGCTGTAACATTTTTTAATCTTTGAAGATACCAATAAAGTTGAGGCCAAAAGGAAGTTCAGCTTGGATGTTCAGCCACCTATTGACCCAAGCCTTTGAATTGAAATTTCCATTTATACTCTATAAAGAGATGCATAAAAATATCAAAGTCCTTTATGACCCACCAGTTTGCTTCTAATTGTCAATAATTGGCGCTCAACCTTCTCGGCTTTAACAATATCACTCCAAAGAAAGCTCACGGAGTTGCTTGCTGTTCTTAAAGTGGGTTGGTGTTTAGAAAGAGGAAGTTGCTAGCAAATCTATTGGGGAGGGAAGAAGGACTACGTGTGGCACATCAGTCACACTGAGGACACTGGCAAACCAATCATGAGAGTAATAGATCAGGTAGATGCACAGAGTCTCTTTCCCAGTGTGGGGGAATCTAGGACCAAATGGCATAGGTTTGCGGTGAAGGAAGAGAGATTCTAAAGGAATCTGATGGGTAAATTGTTCACACAAAGGGGGGTGGGTGTATGGAACGAGCCACTGGAGGAGGTAGTTGAGGCAGGGACTATTGCAATGTTTAAGATGCAATTAGACAGGTACATGGATAGGACAGGTTTAGAGGGGTATGGACCAAAAGCAAGCAGGTGGGACAAGTGTACATGGGACATGTTGGTCGGTGTGGGCAAGTTGGGCCGAAGGGCCTGTTTCCACACTGTATGACTCTCTGACTGTGACCAATGCTTTGCGTCAGTCCATATTAGCTCATGATACCAAGGAGTGTCCTGACCCAAAATAAAGCCTGTCCATTCTCTCCGCAGATACTGCCTGACACATTGTTCCTCCAGCACTTTGATCTTTGCTTATTTTCCTTGTTTCTCTTGCTGCAATGTTGAATCTCACCTTTAACAAACTTCCCAGGGGAGTGTGCATTGCTATGTATAAGTAGGTAATGGGCTTAGTTGAAGAGACTTTTGGCTAGGCATGTGGATGTGAGGGGAATGGAGGGATATGGATTTATCATGTAGGTAAGAGTTGGACTTGGCATCACGTTCGGCACAGACATTGTGGGCCGAAGGGTCTGTTCTTGTGCTGTACTGTTCCATGTTCTACAGGATCGAGACAATGAGCAATATGCTCCAAAAGTTGAAGCTTTCGGGTGGATACATCTATTTTTGTTGTTGTAAATTTGAGCTGTTGATTCAGTTTTCACAATCAGGATCTTGAGACAAGGTGTGAATGGGAGGGCGGCAGTCTGGCAACGAGCAAACAGCTCCTTGGGGGATGGGGCTGGGGTGCTGAAGATCGCTTGAAGTTGCAAGTACGTTTTTTTTCTCCGCCAGGCCGGGTCTAACAGTGCTGGGAGGGAGGGAGGGAGGGAGGGAGGCAGCTGGGATCTGACACAATCTGGATTTCCAAACAGGTGTTACTGAAAGGCTTCGGGCCATGGGGCTGGTGAGATCGCCCCGCCTGTCGCGTGTGATCAAAGCAACCAGATATACTGTCTAATCAAAATCACGGGTCCCCGACAAGCAAAAAAGCGGTAGGAAAGAACTGCAGATGCTGGTTTAAATCGAAGCTAGACACAAACTGCTGGAGTAACTCAGCGGGACAGGCAGCATCTCTGGAGGGAAGGATTGGGTGACTTTTCGGGTCGAGACGTTATTAAACATCCCTTCTCTCCAGAGATGCTGCCTGTCCCGCTGAGTTACTCCAGCAGTTTGCGGACTGTTTACAGCACACAGCGTGGAACAAATTTCACCTCGTTAAAACTCCGCAGAACCTTCGTTATTGTGGAAGTTGCATTAGGGCTGGGTCGCATTTTAAGGTGAGGGTTTGGGGTTGGAAGATTTAATAGGGACACGAGGGGCATTTTTGTTACACACATAGACTGAGTGGTTCAACTCTCCACCACAGCTTGGTACTCCAGCATTTTGTGTCTACCCTTGGTTGTAGACTGGTTTCAGGACGGACGATTCTTTGCGGGAGTAAAGGGTACATGTACACAATGGAAGGAGGTGGCTGGTGGTGTTCCAAAGGGTTCATTACTGATGTATATATGTCACAATGTACATTACTGATTCGGACGCTGTGGGGGGAATCTAAATTTGCAATTGTGATGGGGGATTAAACCGCTCAGCGTATGTATGTTAAAAAAATGCCCCTCGGGTCCCTATTAAATAGATGTCATACATCTAGTTTCTCTCCACTCCCCACTCAGTCTGAAGAAGGGTCTCGACCCGAAACGTTACCTATTCATTCTGTTCTCCAGAGATGCTGCCTGACTCGTACTCCAGCGTTTTGTGTCTATCGAAGGCAGATTTAGACAGTTACACGGAATAGGGCAGGTTTCGAGGGATATGGGGCAAACGCAAGCAGGTGGGACTAGTGTAGATGGGGCATGCCGGTCAGATTGGGCAGAAGGGCCTGTTTCCACGCTGCATCACTCTATGACTGAGATAACGCAGAAACGCTTTCCCTTTTATCAAAATGACCCGGTCCCAACACTTTTGTTGCAATTGAAAATTAAAGACATTGTTCAGTGGTTTGCGATCGAAGTCACAATCCTAAAGGGTTTCCCCTCATCGATGCTAGAAGCCTTTCCCTCTTCCCTCCGCGCCATGTGCAAACTCTGCCTTTTTGTTTCTTTCTCGGAAAGGGCACAGGTCAGAGAAAGATAAGTTGATTGATCCAAACAAACTCGAAGGGGGAACGAAGGGACCCAAAACAAACTCAAGACAATAGTCCCTTTCATTCCGGCTTGTCAAGTTCAAAGTATATATTTACATAGACTGGGGATATAAAGAGAAGTTGTGCAGGGCTATGCTGACAGTTAGGTCCCCTGTTCCACTACACTCTCAATCTACTGTATCTGCTGCCCACGAAACTGTTTCCTTACCGCTTTACATCCGACCTCCCCATTCCATCCACTCCCACACCGCGCCACAGACTTGACACCGACTGTCTGAACAGCCGACACCGACCGGTTCGCCCTGATATTCCTTTGAAAGCCCCGGCGACTTTTGAAACTTGTTTGAATCACTGCGACAAGCCAACTATTTATTTACAAGGACTTTTTTCCCCCCAAGATTAAATCAAGACGCCTCTTGCCGACCGTTCGCCATCTCACTGCTGTGCATCCAACGAGACTAGGCAGGTTTTGTAACTTATCCACTGTCCGACCAAACTGTCGCAGTTAAAACTCAAGGTAAAAATAAGGGCACACACGTCTTTTAAAACCATTGGCACTTTCAACAATTGTCAAATCAAATAAAGAGGAAGACATACACTTCAAGCTATTTACACTTTCTGCAATTATCATTTTCATGGTAAACATATTAAAAGGTAGATTTTATGCTTCAAATGTTGTAACTGGGCGAATTAGACTTTTTGTTGAGGTTGGTTTCAATCCTGATACACAGTTTTGTTTTTAAAATGAAAATAGTATAGATCTATATCAATTGATACAAAACTTCGAAGCTGCTCAGACTAGATTATTCAGTACAACATTATCCTTCTTATAACCATTTTAAACTGTGATTTTATGTGTTTAATATAATTTGAACTGTGCCGCAGCACCATTCAACTTCAACGTTTAATTAACTAAAGGCACGCAAATTCTATTCACGACAGGTCTGACCTGCCCTTTTTAATATTTCGCCTTTACGTAACAGCAATAAATCAAGTGTAGCAGGCAGTGGTTCTGCTGTTTAACCCGGGGCATTGCCTTTTCAGACAGTTTGCCATTAATCTGATTGCCCTTTTTCAAGAAGTCACATATTCAGCCGCTCTCTTGCCAAACTAAAGAAACATTTTATTTTTTATAAAATAGACGAACTCGACGACAATTATATTTTACAAATATGTACAAATGTGCTTCACAAAACACGCGAAGAGCTACACAATACGAGAGACATCCTGCCACACAGTTCTTTGTCTCACCTAGTGCTTGTTGATCTATTCATGGCTAGAATTAGCTTTACAATGAGGCGAGTCGACAAGCTCCGTGGGTCTCTTTGAATCGCCCGTTTACAAATCAGTTCAACTTGCCTGACACTAGCTTGATCTCCATCAGAAAGCAAAATGTGTCATTAAAGAACTTCTGTCGCCCATACCTCTAAGTTCTTTTGTCAGAGAGAGATTCTTTGTAAGTCTTTTATCTGCAGCTGATTGTTGGAACGAGAGGAAGGGAGGAAGGGAGGGAGGGAGAGAGGGAGGGTGGGGGAACTATTGCACATTGTTAGAGTAGCCCATCTTCGGGAGAATATTGCTCATCGACAAAATACTGAACCTTTTGAAGAGTTCCTACTTTTTCCCTGAAAATTTCACGTTGAAAGAGCTGAGCCGCCGAGTCCAATCACCGTTTCCAAAAATTACAGCAGAACACACATTGTGGAAACAGGCGTCTCTGATTTCTGATTCCAAATATTTGAGACGCCACAGGTCCCTCCTATAGTTTAACCTCTCCTTGAACCTCGCCATGCAGCCCCGGTCATTCCACTTCGCCTTTTCACTTCAAAAGGTGAGTCGCTCATTGTTTTTGTTGTTGTTTTTTTTTTGGGGGGGGGGCTTTTTTTGTTTGGTGTGTACGGCCAAATGTCCCCCCGGAATCTCAGGATGTCTCCCGAATCAGCCCGAGATAGAAGTTGGAAGGAGCGGATTGAAGCGAGGTCAGACGCAAGTTGGTGGGAGCGCGGGTTCGTATTTCCCGTGCGGTTTCAAGGGAGGGTGAGCCTTGCCGTAAGACCCCCCGACGCTACTCGTTATAACGCTGGCGGGCTTCCTCCTCACCCTCCTCCTGAACCTTTTGCTGCAGATGTTCTGCCAAGACTGCAGGGTCTTGGAGCTCCAAATCCACATCCCGCTGGTGATGCCCACCACCAGGAGCATGAAGATCTTCACCATGAAGATCTCCACTGCTGGGATGGAACTCGTCATGGTGCAGTCCAGGTCATTCGAGTGGAGGCCCGTCCTGCACTTCTCTTGGGTGGCTAACTGCTTCCAATAGTCCATGTTGAGGCGCTGTAGAAGTAACACGCGATGACACAGGTGGCGGGCACGGTGTAGAGCACAGAGAAGACTCCAATCCTCACCATCAGCTTCTCCAGCTTGTCCGTGTTCTCGCCGCCGGTCTTCATCACCCGTCGGATGTGGAAAAGCGCCACGAAGCCGGACAGGATGAAGGAGGTGCCGATGATCAGGTAACAAGCGAGAGGGATGAGCACGAAGCCGGTCAGCGCGTTCACGTCCATACTCCCCACGTAACAGATCCGGTCAGCTCGTCCCCGGCACCCTCCTCATCACCAAGATGATGATGGTCTTGACGGCTGGGATCGCCCAGGCGGCAGGTGGAAGTAGCTGCTGTTGGCTTCAATGGCTTCGTGGCCCCATTTCTTGCCAGCCGCCAGGAACACACGTGAGGGTGAGGACGACCCACCAGAGAGAGCTTGGCCATGCCGAAGTAATAGAGCACCAGGAAGACGATGGTGCAGCCCGTACTCTCCAATCCTTCTTGGATGACATAGAGGTGCCCGCTGTCCCTGTCGCAGGCGATGCTTTCCCTGCCGGCGAACAGGCGGACGATGTAACCCGCAGAGTAGACGCAGTAACACATGGACAGGAAGATGATGGGTCTCTCGGGGTACTTGAAGCGCTGCGGGTCGATGAGGAAGGTGAGGACGGTGAAGGCACTGGAGAAAAAGCAGAAGATGGACCAGATGGCGATCCAGACGAAAGCGAAGCCCTTGTCGTGGGTGGCCCAGTAGACATCCACGTTGGGGGAACAGAGAGGGGCGCACGATGCGCTCTTCTCCACCCGGTGGAACTTGTGCGAGTTCTCGCAGAGCGCTTTGCCCGGGCTCTCTTTGGGATGTGGTATGGGTCCTGTGAGCCTCCTCTGGGGTGCGGTCTGTAGATGGGAGGGAAGGCGCTTGCTCCCCGGCCAGGTCGTCCGACCCGTTGCTCGGCGCTTCCATGCAGAGGAAGTTGGGGTCGTTCTTGTTAGGGAGTTTGCTGCAATCCAACGACTCGGGCCACCTGAAGCTGAACTGCTCCATGATGGGGCGAGCACTTGAAGCGGGCCTGCTCGCACATCACCCGGCAGGCGGGATTGGGATGGAGACCTCCTCGGTGCACATGGGGCGTAGAGAGAACACAGGAAGAACTTGAGGTGGCTGTGGCAACATACTCAACCAGCGGGGCGAACTCATGCAACTTGATGGCGGCTTCCCTCTGATCCTCGTGGCCATCAGGTTGGGCATTCGGGTCATGTTGTAGCCAATGTCCCGGCACATTGGGATATCTATTGGTTGACATCTACCCGCTCGCTCCGAGCGCTCCGGGTCCATGGAACTGATGGCCAGGGCCCAAATGAGTGAACCATGCGGCCAGGACGCACAGACAGCCAGCTATCCCCGGCGACCTCATGTCAACCCCCGCCTCTTCACCGACCTCCCCTCCTCTCCTCTCGGCTCGCAAGGAGTAAGTCAAAACACCGAGCCAAAGTTTTCACGTTAAACTTGGTCCGGTGGCGGTCGTTCCGCGCCTCTCGCTAGGCGTACGCTTCTGGGCTGGAAGAGGGAGGGGGGGAGAGCAGGGTTAGGCAGCCGAAGTTGTGGTAGGGAGGTCCCGTCTCCGAACAGCTGAAAATCCACAGAGCTGACCAGCCCAAGACGAGCGAAGCGGAATCAACAGCGGCGATCGTCCCTGGCACCTAGTCTCACTGAAAACCCCAAGAGCTTGTATCGGAGGAGCGCTGCTGTGTGCAGTGGCTTGTCCCAGGTACGAGGAAGTAAATAGAGAGCGAGACAGAGAGACAGAGAGACAGAGAGAGAGAGAGAGAAGAAGGGGGCGGCGTTCTCAGTAGCAACTGCAAAGTGATCTAAAAGGGGGCGGGGACTACTGTGAAAACCCAGGCACTGGGAAAAGAGCAGCCACACAGAGAGAGAGAGAGATAGAGAGAGAAGAGAGAGAGAGAGAGAGAGAGGTGTGTGTTGGGGGTGGGAGTGGGGGTGGGGGAGGGGGTGGTGGTGTGGGGGTGGGAGGTGGGGGTGGGGGCAGAGATGATGAGCATATTTTGCAAACAAGCATCTGGGTCACACCATTTATGTTTTGGTAAATTTCCGCGCTTTTTTTTCTTGAGTTGAGTGACTGACAGATCCAAATACCGCCGCCGGCTGTGTGAGAGTGTGTGTGTTGGCGTGTGTATCTGGTGTGTGAATGTGTTTGGTGTGTGTGTGCTTGGTGTGTGTGTGTGTGTGTGAGTATGTGGGTGTGAGTATGTGGGTGTGAGTATGAGTGGGTGGTGTGTGTGTATATGTGTGTGAGTATGTGTGTGTATGTGTGTGTAGTACGTGTGTGTGAGTATGAGTGTGTGTTTGTTGTGTTGTATTTGTGTGTGTGTGTGGATGTGTGTGTGAGATTGAGCGAGGTGTGTGTTGGTGTGTGTGTGTTTGGTGTGAGTATGTGTGTGTGTGAGTGTGTGTGTTGTGTGTGTGTGAGTATGTGTGTGTACGGGTGTGTGAGTATAAGCGTGTGTGTGTTGGCGTGAATGTGTGTTTGGCATGAGTGTGTGTTTGGCGTGAGTGTGTGGTATGAGTGTTTGTGGTGTGAGTGTATTGGTGTGAGTGTGCTTCGTGTGAGTGTGTGTGTGTGTGTGTGTATTGGTGTGTGTGTGTGTGTGTATTGGTGTGTGTGTGAGTGTATTGGTGTGTGTGTGTGTGTGTGTGTGTATTGGTGTGTGTGTGTGTGTGTGAGAGAGTGTGTGTGTGTGTGTGAGTGTGTGTGTGTGTTGTGTTGTGTATTGGTGTGTGTATTGGTGTGTGTGTGTGTGTGTGTGTGTGTGGTGTATTTGTGTGTATTGGTGTGTGTGTGTGTGTGTATTGGTGTGTGTGTGTGTGTGTGTGTGGTGTGTGTATTGGTGTGTGTGTGTGTGTGTGTGTGTGTATTGGTGTGTGTGTGTGTGTGTGTGTGTGTATTGGTGTGTGTGTGTGTGAGTGTGGTGTGTGTGTATTGGGTGTGTGTGTGTGTGTGTGTGTGTGTGTATGGTGTGTGGTGTGGCGCTTATTTCATAGCAACAGATTCCATGATTCCATGAATCAACAGATAAATAAAAGCCCAGGACTACACCACGCAGCAGGTCGAGAGGGAAACGACCACTTAAAAACAACACGGGACTTATCTTCAACAGTGGTCGGCTTGATTGTAATCATGTAAACGTCCCGCTGACTGGATAGCACACAACAACAACAAAAGCTTTTCACTGTACCTCGGTACACGTCACAAGCAACTAAACTAAACGTTGGCAGTGAGATTCGTCCCTCTAGTGCGGACAAATGGACTCTCTTTGCCTGGTTTACCTAGCCGAAGAAAATTTCTATAAAAGTTTACTAACCCCTGGATAAAATACTCCGAAATACAAACTGATGTGAAAACAACAACAAAAAACAAAGTTTCCAACGTAAGCTTTCCTACAATATATTCATTTAGGTAATGTTACACTTGCAAAGCTGCCTATCCCCCAGATTGCATTATCTTTTTTTTTTAAACAGCTTACCATCCGAGTTCAGCTGCAAACAATCGGCTAACCTAACTTCACATCTCCGGGAGGGAGAGAGAGAAAGAAAGACAGAGAGACAGAGAGAGAGCAGCAATCGACTGAGATAATTCTGTTGCAAATAAATGAAAAGGCTCTTTGATGCTTGAAGCTGAAAAGATATTGTTGGGGGGGGTTGGATTTGAAACCTGCGCCTTTATGGAAAGAGAGCATCCCCGCTGGATGTCAGCGACAGAGACAGACCCCCGGCGACCAGCGTTACACAAGATTGCAGGAATTTTATGGCTGTCGGCCGCTGACCATTTCTCCCTTTGTGTTCTTTGAAGAATGACTTTAGACATTTTTATTTACATATTTAACCATGGATGAAAAAAAAGCGGCTTTAGTTTTGGGGGAGGGAGGGGGGTGGGCTTAGATGCGGGATTCGCTTTATTTGAAAAACGAACTTATTTTTAGCCCTATCATCTCCGATTACTTTCCCCAGTTTATTTTAAATTGTTGAGATTGTTTTAAAGTTGCAGTTTGAAAGTTGCACTTTTAACACGCATATGCGTTTTCGCGATTTGTTGTTTTTTTAACTTTTCTCTTTTGTTAATATTTCTTAAGGTAATTTCAACATTATCGACAAATAAGCGGCAGTAAATATTAGCACATGTATCAAGAGCCGCCTTTACTGTGGCAGAAGCAGCAATCGCAGTGGGGAGAGCCATGCTGTAAAGTGAAAGTTGCAACAGATAAGAAACTTCGTACAAAAAAAAGGAATCAGTGCAAACAAAGAGAATGTAACCGAAAAGTAGCAGTTCTTACATACAATGAAAGGCCTCTACTTTTTTTCCCCCTCAAAAAAAATCTGGTTTGAAATATTACGAGCGGTTCAACATGATGCATTTCTGTGAATTGTAAATAAGAGCATTTCTTAATCCTCTTTTCATGCACTAGCTTCGGATCAGTGGCATCTAAGCGGCTCCCCACTGCTTCTGACCCAGGAGGCTACATTCAACTCTCCTGCCTCTCGCTTCTATTCCCACACTCAACAGAGGGGAAAAAAACCGCACAGCCACACTCTCTAGATTAGATTAAACTCATTCTTCGGTCCCTGGAGAAAGTAAGGAAGGGAGCCCTCTCTACCCCCCCCCCCCCTCCCTCCACCACACCCCCACCCTCACCCACACCCACAGTTGCCCGCCGGGTTGTCACGAAAAGAAAAGACAAGGTTATAAAAGTCCCACAACTTTCTTACTACTAATTGTCAGGTAATCCGCCCACGCTCACCTTTAACCTTGGTCGGCTACCACGTTGAAAAAAAGATTATTTTAAAGTTCCGAGGTATCTCAAATCTAGTCGATTTTATTACCACAAGTACATAGAGGTACAGGTACAATTGTAAAATGTAAGTAACATTAAATGTTGCTTTTTTTAAAGAGTCATAACAAAGAGTCCCACCTGCCTGTGTTTGGCCCATGTCCTTAATATGGGCTCCACCTTTCCTTGGTCATCGGTGCAGGCTCTGATTTGTTCTGTACCTTTTCATACCTCTAGTTTCCCTCTCCCCTGACCCTCAGCCAAAACGTCAGCTATTCCCTTTCTCCAGAGATGCTGCCTGACCCGCTGAGTTACTCCAGCATTTCGTGTCTATTGTAAGAAACATTTGACATGTACATGGACATGATAGTTTACTCCAGCATTTTGTGTCTATCTTCGGTGTAAATCAGCATCTGCCGTTCCTTCCTACACGCCACATCCTCACTATCGTTACTTAAGGAATCAATTTAAGTAACATGATTATTTGATCACATTTTAAATTGTTATAGGAGGGATTTTTCTGGGATCTGATGCCCAGTACACTGATGCCCAGTACACCCGGACTGTCATATGCTGAGAGAATGCAGCAGCTGGGCTTGTACACTCTGGAGTTCAGAAGGATGAGAGGGATTCTCATTGAAACATATAAGATTGTTAAGGGCTTGGACACACTAGAGGCAGGAAACATGTTCCCGATGTTGGGGGGAGTCCAGAACCAGGGGACACAGTTTAAGAATAAGGAGTAAGCCATTTAGAACGGAGACGTGGAAACACTTTTTCTCACAGAGAGTGGTGAGTCTGTGGAATTCTATGCCTCAGAGGGCGGTGGAGGCCGGTTCTCTGGATGCTTTCAAGAGAGAGCTAGATAGGGCTCATAAAAATAGCGGGGTCAGGGGATATGGGGAGAAGGCAGGAACAGGGTACTGATTGTGGATGATCAGCCATGATCACATTGAATGGCGGTGCTGGCTCGAAGGGCCAAATGGCCTACTCCTGCACCTATTGTCTATTGTTTACACCATGCCACCTCTGGGCTTCGGGCGCCCTTTCCCTCATTGTAGGTGGTGGTGAAATTAAATTTATCATCGAGGTACATCTTCATCAGGAGATGGTGCCCTGAGATGTGGGAACTGATCCATGTCTCCACGGTCTCACTGTGACCTTTACGGCGAGGGCATTGAGCTGGAGCTGGAGGTGGAGCAGGAGGGGGGTGGAATAGTAGGGACGGTAGGTAGAGGACCTCTGCCTTGTGGATGTTGAGCATGTTGTACACATGGGATAAAGAGTCAACAACGCATAAATCTGAAAGAACAAAGAGAGCCGTCGGAGAGTGAGGAGGGCTGCTGATAGCTACCTGGCAAGGGGGGGAGGGGCACTGAGAACGATGGAGGGACCCAGCAGGGTGGGGCCACCAAGAATGAAGAGGGGACTCGGCGGGGAGAGGCACTGAGAACGATAATGAACCACACTCTCTAGATTGGATTAAAACACACCCTTCTATCACCTGGAGAAAGTAAGGAAAGGAGCCTTTTTTTCGCCAGGGGCCGCTGAGACTGAAGTGGGACCCGGCAGGGGCTTGGGGGCCAATGGAGGTCTGCTGCCACGTGTGGACTGTTTGGTGATTTCTCGTAACGTTGTCGACACCAAAACATGGTGACACTTGTGTACTGCCTAGGCGAGGTCTGCTGTACGATGTTACCAGATTGTATGCAAAAACAAAGCATATCACTGTACCTAGGTACAGGTGACAATGGTATCATTGAATCATTGTGGCTCAGATGCAGCACAATAGACAATAGGTGCAGGAGTAGGCCATTCAGCCCTTCGAGCCAGCACCGTCATTCAATGTGATCATGGCTGATCATCCCCAATCAGTACCCCGTTCCTGCCCTCTCCCCATATCCCCTGACTCCGCTAAGAGCTCTCGAAAGTATCCAGAGAACTGGCCTCCACCGCCCTCTGAAGCAGAGAATTCCACAGACTCACCACTCTCTGTGAGAAAAAGTGCTTCCTCATCCCCGTTCTAAATGGCTTACCCCTTATTCTTAAACTGTGGCCCCTGGTTCTGGACTCCCCCAACATCGGGAACATGTTTCCTGCCTCTAGCGTGTCCAAACCCTTAACAATCTTATATGTTTCAATAAGATCCCCTCTCATCCTTCTAAACTCCAGAGTGTAGAAGCCCAGCCGCACCATTCTGTCAGAATATGACAGTCCCACCATCCCAGGAATTAACCTTGTAAATCTACGCTGCATTCCCTCAATAGCAAGAATGTCCTTCCTCAAATTAGGGGACCAAAACTGCACACCATACTCCAGGTGTGGTCTCACTAGGGCCCTGTACAACTGCGGAAGGACCTCTTTGCTCCTATACTCGACTCCTCTTGTTATAAAGGCCAACATGCCATTCGCTTTCTTCACTGCCTGCTGTACCTGCATGTTTACTTTCATAGACTGATGAACAACGACCCCCCAGATCTCATTGCACTTCCCCTTTTCCCAACTTGATGCCATTTAGATAGTAATCTGCCTTCCTGTTTTTGATACCAAAGTGGATAACATCACATTTATCCACATTAAACTTCATCTGCCATGCATCTGCCCACTCCCCCAATCTGTCCAAGTCACCCAGCATTCTCATAGCATCCTCCTCACAGTTCACACTGCCACCCAGCTTTGTGTCATCTGCAAATTTGCTAATGTTACTTTGAATCCCTTCATCCAAATCATTGATGTATATTGTAAATAGCTGCGGTCCCACCACCGAGCCTTGCGGTACCCCACTAGTCACTGCCTGCCATCCTGAAAGGGACCCGTTAATCCCTACTCTTTGTTTCCTGTCTGCCAACCAATTTTCTATCCATGTCAGCACTCTACCCCCAATACCATGTGCCCTAATTTTCCCACTAATCTCCTATGTGGGACCTTATCAAATGCTTTCTGAAAGTCCAGGTACACTACATCCACTGACTCTCCCTTGCCCATTTTCCTAGTTACATCCTCAAAAAATTCCAGAAGATTAGTCAAGCATGATTTCCCCTTCGTAAATCCATGCTGACTCGGACCGATCCTGTTACTGCTATCCAAATGTGCGGCTATTTCATCTTTTATAATTGACTCCAGCATCTTCCCCACCACCGATGCCAGGCTAACTGGTCTATAATTCCCTGTTTTCTCTCTCCTGTCTTTCTTAAAAAGTGGGATAACATTAGCTATCCTCCAATCCACAGGAACTGATCCTGAGTCTATAGAACATTGGAAAATTATCACCAATGCATCCACGATTTCTAGAGCCACTTCCTTAAGTACCCTGGGATGCAGACCATCAGGCCCTGGGGATTGATCAGCCTTCAGTCCCATCAGTCTATACAACAACATTTCCTGCCTAATGTGGATTTCCTTCAGTTCCTCCGTCACCCAGATCCTCTGGCCACTACTATATCAGGAAGATTGTTTGTGTCCTCCTTAGTGAAGACGGATCCAAAGTACCTGTTCAACTCATCTGCCATTTCCTTGTTCCCCATAATAAATTCACCTTTTTCGGTCTTCAAGGGTCCAACTTTGGTCTTAACTAATTTTTTCCTCTTCAAATACCTAAAGAAGCTTTTACTATCCTCCTTTATATTCTTGGCTAGCTTACCTTCGTACCTCATCTTTTCTCCCCGTATTGTCTTTTTAGTTATCTTCTGTTGCTCTTTAAACATTACCCAATCCCCTTGCTTCCCGCTCATCTTTGCTACGTTGCACTTCTCTTTAATTTTTATACTGTCCCTGACGTCACTTGTCAGCCACGGTCGCCCCTTGCTCCCCTTGGAATCTTTCTTCCTCCTAGGAATGAGCTGATCCTGCACCTTCTGTATTATTCCTAGAAACACCTGCCATTGTTGTTCCACTGTCATCCCTGCTAGGGTATCTTTCCAGTCAACTTAGGCCAGCTCCTCCCTCATGGCCCCATAGTCCCCTTTATTCAACTGTAACACTGACACCTCCGATCTACCCTTCTCCCTCTCACAAGGGCAGGACACATCTGCCCACTGCAGCTCAACCATTGAGCATGGTGTGGATCTTGGTTCTGAATGTAATGGGTATAATTTGAAACATTCACCATTATTTCTGAAGATTAGCTCCATTCCATGGGAAGCCTATTAAAGGTGAGATTCAACAATGCAGCAAGAAAGACTGAGAAAAACATGAGCAAAATGCCAATGGAATAACTCAACAGGTCAGACTCTCGAGAGGGAATGGATAGGTGACGTTTCAGGCCAGGACTATTCTTCAAATGCACAACAACTCTGCCTTGTTTGACACCAGTCTTCACTGAGGTTGGATACAAGGAACTGCAGATGCTGGCTTACAAAAAAAACACACCAAATGCTGGAGTAACACAACGGGTCAGGCAGAACCTGTGCAGAACATGGATAACTGATGTTTTGGGTCGGGCACCCTTCTTCAATCTCACATGAAGACCCTTCAGACTGAAGAAGGATCCTGACCAGAAACATCACCTATCCATGTTCTCTAGAGATGCTGCCTGAACCACTGTGTTAATCCAAGTCTTTGTGTCTTTTCTTCACTGAGATTGGTTCTGTTATGATTTGGACGACCTACAGCAGACATCCCAATGCTTTGGGAAAACGTCGCCAATGTTGTCATTGTAGAATCCTCCAAATGTACTGGTAGGAACACCATCATACTCTCCCAGTCTGACATCGCCAGTACTGAGACCTCTTCCAGGCCAACACCCGCAGTGTTGAGACCCCTCTCAACCCAACACCCCCAGTTACTCTCAGTTGGGTATACCATCTCAGTCTGAAGAAGGGTCTTGACCCAAAACGTCACCCATTCCCTCTCTCCAGAGATGCTGCCTGGCCCGCTGTGTTGCTCCAGCATTTTGTGTCTCTCTTCGGTGTAAACCAGCACTTGCAGTTGCTTCCTGCACAAACTATTTGCATGTCTGACACCAGACACCCCAAACAGCTCTCCTACTCCTTCATGATACCAAGTAGCCAGAAAAAAGATTCAAGGATTTAAGAAGTTTTAGATAGGCACATGAATGTGCAGGTAATGTTTATTTTAGTTTAGAGATACTAACGATACCAAACGTGCCCTTTGGCCCACCGGGCATGCACTGACCAAAGATGACCTCTACACCAGCTCTATCCAACACACGAGGAACAATTAACCCACTAACATTGCACATCTTTAGGATGTGGCAGAAAACTGGAGAAAACCCACGCAGTCACAGGGAGAACGTACAAACTCAGTACAGACAGCACCCGTAGACTGAGAACCACACATTCTGACTCAGGAGCTCACAGAAACGAAAGAAAAGTTATGCCCTCTAGTATTTGGCATTGCCACCCTATGAATAAAGGTTCTCTAGACATCAATGCCGTCTACACTGCACTGACTCCAAAACAAGCATATCCCTTTTTTTGAAGTAGGGCACTTAAAATAGTGAAGTAAAACAGAGCAAGAACAACAACTAAAGTCTTTTTATTCCGTGTAATGTTTGCAGCAAAAAAACCTGGCTGAAATGCAGTAACTTTGGGTCAGCTTATTCTACGCCAATACATTAATTGCATTTACTCAGAGATTAATAGAATGTTTATTTGGGCCAGGGTGCTTAACTTCACTTATCACCTTCTCAAATATCATTGGAAATAGACTGGTATAAACTGTTATAGTAACTGGAAAACAATTCTGAATCCTTCTTAGACTTCATTGTCGGTGAATATAACACAAAGTGCTCGAGTAACTCAGCAGTCCGGCAGCGGCTATGGAGGGAATGATGGAGCAATGAGTTGATTCAGGGCCCTTCGTCAGATCTGACCTGAAACTTTGCCTATCCACATCATCCACAGATGCTGCGTGATCCGTTGAGTTACTCCAGCACTTTGAGCTTTTCTTAAGATTCCAGCATCTGCAGTTCCTTGTGTCTCCTCCTTAATTTTGAATATGAAGGAACACATTGGGTGTTGGGTTCTATGCTAGGTGGTGGAAGGTGATGTTTCGGCTCGGGCCCTTCTTCAGGTACTTCTTCAGAAGGGTCCTAACCCGAAACACCACCTGCCCATGTTTTCCAGAGATGCTGCTTGTCCCACTAAGTTACTCCAGCATTTTGTGGCACCTTTAGACTTTAGAGATACAGTGTGGAAACCGACCCTTCGGCACACCGCGCCCGCACCGACCAGCGATCACTCCATACACTGGCACTATCCTACACACTAGAGACAATTTACAATTTACAGAAGCCAATTAATCTACAAGCCTGTACTTCTTTGGAGTGTGGGAGGAAGCCAGGGCACCTGGAGAAAACCCACGTGGCCACAGGGAGAAGGTGCAAATTCCGTAGAGACAGCACTTGTAGTCAGGATCGAACCTGGCATTGTAAGGCAGTAACTTTATCACTGCGCCACTGTGCTGCTCCCTCTTGCCAAAATGTGCATAAAACCTACATTTAACTTATTAAAAATATATATTTTAAACTACAATTGATTTCTCCATTCTCATAATTTCACTCACACTGAAACATATTTCACAGGGTCTGTTTTCCTTCATTCCAATGACTGAAGGCCTCCAAATTGTACTGTAGTCTTTCTGTTCACTGGTAATGATCTATGTGAAAACATATTGACGTTTGGCCTGTTTTTTAGCATGACTATTTTTTTAATCAAAGTTAAAGATAGAGGAAAACAGAGCAAACTTCATTTTATTTGATTGGACACTCTTGTTGGGGACACATCATAAATATTTGTTCGTGACTGCAGTTCAAATTTGTTTGATGTACTTTATTGCGCATTGATTATAAAACATTGCTTGAAAATGTTTTGTATTTCATGCTTGATTTGAAGTTGAAGTTGAAAGGTACAGCATGGAAACAGGCCCTTTGGCCCATCGATTCCACACTGACCATCAATCACCCATTCACATTAGACCCATTTTTATCATCCACTCCCTACACACTAGGGACAATTTACAGAGGGTCAATTAACCTGCATTCCCACACGCCTATGGGATTTGGGCGGAAACTGGAGCACCTGGAGGAAGCCCACATGGTCACAGTGATAACTTACAAACTCCACACACACACAGCAACTGAAGTCAGGATCGAACCGGGTCTCTGGTGCTGTGAGGCAGCAGCTTTACCAGCTGTACCACTGCTCTGCTGGTTCATCAATTTTGGTTTGATGTAGTTTACTATAGTCTGCTTCAGTTACATATATGGTTACGTTCTAGGGCTCTATAAACTTATATTTTACTTATTAAAAACTTTATTTGATATAATAAAAATGAGCTCCAGGTGCTGGTTTATACCAAAGATTGACACAAAATGCTGGAGTACCTCAGCGGGTCAGACAGTATCTCTGGAGAAAATGGATAGGTGACCTTTTTGGGTTATGACAAGTCTTCAGACCAAGTCTGAAGAAGGGTCCAAGCCCGAAACATCAACTATCCATTTTCCCCGGAGATGCTGCCTGACCCACTGAGTTACTCCAGTATTTACTGAATCTGCCTGACCCACTCAGTTACTCCAATATTTACTGTCTCTCAGCTCTATTTGATACTTTTTTTTTCAGATTCACACTCCAGGTGGTTCTACCCCTTCAAGAGAGTTTGGGATCAAAGCCAAGCATCTACATTACCGTGGGCATATTGAATGATGCAATGTGCTTTGAGCTTCCCAACTGAATCTGTAAATAAAATCTGAAGTCTGAAGAAATCTGAAGATGGATCTCGACCCGAAACATCACCCATTCCTTCGCTCCAGAGATACTGCCTGTCCCACTGAGTTACTCCAGCTTTTTGAGACTATCTTCGGTTTAAACCAGCATCTGGAAATTCCTTCCTACACAATAAAATCCCTTAGTTTCATTAAATATGGGCCTTTTGGACAAACAAACCATTGATGCGATCCAATAAAGTTATTTCTCAGTGATAGTTGAATCCAAAGTTTCAGGAGTACTCACGCTGAAAATAAGGGAATTGGCGGCCTGACTCCGTGGGTGTTTCGACGTTTCACTTGGGATCTGGTTTGCTGATATAGACCCTTGCGACTGAGAACTTTTCAATGCTTTGTAGGAAAATTGGCTCATTGACTTGGAGACAGATTGCATTTGGCATCAGCTGCTTTCTTATTGTGTGTGTGGAACTGAGAACCAGGAGATGTGTTGAAAACTAAAACGAGAAATGAAGCGGAAAATAGAGGATCAAGTTCTTTAAGGGAGGAGGGGAAGGGATTTAGGAGTCCAGGCCACCAGTCAGGTGAGGGTAACCGATAAATTATTACTTTTATGCTGACAGAAAATACGAGATAACCATCTTATGAAACAAAGACTTGTTACTTAAGACAATCAGGGTAAATGAAAGCGGAAGATGGACACAAAATGCTGGAGTAACTCAGCGGGCCAGGCAGCCTCTCTGGAGAAAAGGAATAGGTGACGTTTTGGATTGAGTCCCTCCATCAGACTCCTTGACTCCTTGACCAGAGTAAATGAAAGGCTAGTTGAGCGACACAGTGGCGCAGCTGGTAGAGCTGCTGCCTCACAGCACCAGAGACCCAGATTCAAACCTGACTTTGGGTGGAGTTTGCAAGTTCTCCCTGTGACAGCGCGGGTTTCCTCCCACATCCCAAAGATGTGTGGGTTTGTAGGTTGGCCTTTGTCAATTGCCTCTACTGTACAGGAAGTGGATGATAAAATGGCTTGTTTCCATGCTGTATTTTTCAATCAATCAATTATTTCAATTGGGGTTCATACAAATACTGTGGGAGATACTAAAGAAGATTTTATTTACGTGACGGTTTATTCTGGAACTATAGTATTTAATATTTTGGCAACTAGGCATTGTGTGTTCTCCAGAGATGCTGTCTGGCCCGCTGAGTTACTCCGGCACTGTGTCACTTTTTGTAAACCAGCATCTGCAGTTCCTTGTGTGTATGTGTAAGCATCTTAATTAGTTTCATTTATGATGATTATGCAGAGTTAAATAAAAAATGCAATAGACAACCAGCTTCTGAGCTACCTTTTCCACTTTCTAAGTGGGAATTTGTTCTGCTTCCATATCGCCTCTTGCATTGAGTAAATCTTAGTGCGGTCAGTGTCTGAGTCATCAACTATCTCTGTTGTCAAAGACCTTCAAAAGGAGCTGCGGGGTGGAAGATTGCAACCTTCACGTGGTCCGCCCTGTTTCGACTAATGCAATCAACTCGACGTGCACAAACGGAAGATCAAATAGAACAAGTTGTCCAACAACTTTAGGCTGTGCATGCCACACGAAAGAAGAAGAAGAAGGAGCTGCAACCTGATAACAAAACATATAAAATCATTTCAAATCGTTGTTACTCACATGGAAAAGGGCGGCTCAGTGGCGTGGCTGCTAGAACGTTGGTTTGACCCACACATCCGGTGCTGTCTGTGTGGAGTTCGCATATTCTTTCAGTGATTTGCAGCTTTGTAGTTGAGTGTATTGTCACGTGTACTGAGTTACAGTGAAAAGCTTTTTTAGTGTGTGTTAACTAGTCAACAGAAAGACTATACATGATTACAATCGAGCCATCCACAGTGTACAGATTCATGGTAAAGCGAATATCGTTTAGTGCAAGATAAAGTTCAGTAAAGTCTGATTAAAGATAGTCTGAGGGTCTCCAATGAGGTAGATAGAAGCTTTGGTCTGCTCTCTAGTTGCTGATAGGATGGTTCAGCTGCCTGATAAAAGCAGGGAAGTAACTGTCCCTGAATTGGAGGTGTGCATTTTCACACTGCTTAGGTTAGTTGGCCTCAGGAAAATAACATGGGAGTGGATGAGAAAGCAAGTTAACATAGCACTAGTGTGAACGGGTGATCGATGGCTGGTGTGCTCGGTGGAGTTTGTACATTCTCCCTGTGACCATGTGGGTTTTCCCCGGGTGCTCTGGATTCCTCCCATATCCCAAAAACGTACCGGTTAATTGGCTGCTGCAAATTACCCCCGTTGTGTAGGGGAGGGGTAGAATGTGGGGCTTTTGATGGGTATTTAGTGAGAATAATAATTGGGATTAGTGTGGGATGAGTTGACGGACTGTGTGGACACGCTGGGCCAAAGGGCCTGTTTCCATGCTGTATGTTTCAATGAGTCTATTGGATTGAAGCAGATTTGGAAAATTAACCTAATATCCAGGCAATCTATTTTTTGGGCATTTTGTAACCAGCACTGAGAGCGGCAGGGTGGCACAGCAGTAGACTTGCTGCCTCACAGCGCCAGAGACCCGGGTTCGATCCTGACTACGGGTGGTGTGTACGTTTGTACGTTCTCCCTGTGACCACATAGGGTTTTTTCCAGGGGCTCCGGTTTCCTCCCACGCTTTAAAGACGTGCAGGTCAGTGGGTTAATTGGTTTTGGTAAAAATTGTAAATAGTCAATAGACAATAGACAATAGGTGCAGGAGTAGGCCATTCGGCCCTTCGAGCCAGCACCTAATTAGTCCCTAATGTGTAGGCTAGTGCGAGTGTATGTGGATCGCTGGTCAGCGCATACTTGGTGGGACGATAGGTTTGTTTCCATGCTGTATCTCTAAACTAAACTAAACTAAAAACACTGCTGGGTTGCCTCAGATTGTATTCTAATGAGGCCTGAAGTGTACACAATGTCACACCTGTCATTCCATACACTCAGAACCAGTATCATTCACAGGCCTTCCATTACATTTGGATTGACAAATTTTCTATCTTCAGAACTTCTGAATTTAAAAGAAAACAAGGACATTTGTTTGCTTTGAACACCCAGCAACACACAGGGCTCGTTTACATTAGGCCCTGGAAACAAAGTGTAAATTCTCTCACGTTTAGCGTGGATTAAAAACAAGGAGATGCTCGTAATGTGAAGTGAAGTGAAGTTAATAAAAGGCAATAATGTCACCATGACCAATTAGAGACAAAAGCAGACTTTCTTTATGACTTTCCTGGAGAGATCTAACTCATCTGACAAACAGCATCACAATTGTGGGAGACAAAGAGAAATAAATCTGTCAGATTTCTCTGGTCAAAAGTTCTGATTCTGAATCTTATGCTGCTGTTTCATCCCAGAATCAGAAAGATACAGTGTAAACAAAATCTGGATTATTGAATTTTACTTGGCACAATGTACAGCATGAAGAAGAACTACCCTTTGATGTTTCAAAAGCTCAGGCACACAATTCTCTGATCTTTCAGTGGTCCCACACAGTTTCCAGGAAGTGAGAAATGAAATGCAAGCAGACACACAAGAAGATAACGTACGCCAGTAACACAAAACTACCACAAAGTGCAAGTCTATCTTGATTCATTCTTTTTCTCATTATCCAAATATTGTGCGTTGTACTTTTCGGTACAAGGGCACAGGGTTCAGCATTCTAGTAAAGATCAAAGCAGGGATTTCCAAGGTCCTCTTCCCCAAACCGCTCAGCTTGAATAGCAACTGCTCAATGGGATGGGAAGTTCCATTGCTTAGACAGTCATAACTTTCCCCCAGGGTAGAAATGTCAAAGACTAGAGGGTGCAGTTTTAAGGTGAGAGGGGAAAAAGTTTAACGGAGATGTGCGGGGCAGGTTATTTTACACAGAAAGTGGTGGGTGCCTGGAATGTGATGCCAAAGATGGTGGTGGAGACAGATGCAAGAGTGATGTTTTAGAGGCTTTCAGATAGGCACGTAGAAATGCAAGGAATAATGAGATATGGATCAGATATAGGCAGATGGGATTAGTTTAGTTTAGTTTAGTTTGGAGATACAGTGTGGAAACAGGCCTTTCAGCCCACCATGTCCATGCTGACCAGCGATCATCCATACACTAGTTCTATCCTACACACCAGGGTATGTTCTATGTTCTAATTGTTGTCCTCAGCTCAATGCGAACACTTATGATTCCATGACAGCGGACCTTGGCTTTAAGCCACACTTCAGAAGCCTGTGCCCAAAATCTTGGCCAGGACACCAGGGAGGTGCTGGGGGACTGGTGTTCTCCGGAAGATCTTCCCCTTTGGATATGATTCTAAAGCAAGGGCATTTCTGAAGAAAAACAGACACAAAGTGCTGGAGTAACTTCGCAGGTCAGGCAATGTCTCTGGAGCGCACGGATAGGTGACATTTCGGGTCGGGACGCTTCTTCAAAGGTGTTGATGGAGAATTAAGGTCCCAGTGTACCGTGCAAGGCAGCAGGACCAGGCGATCTGAGGAGGTGGTCCGCTAGACAACAGACAGTAGAAAGAACCAGGGGGCTTTGCCTTCTGTGCCCTCAAGTCGGTTGCAGGAGGTGCCTCCGGTGCATGGAGGTTGAAGATGACCGGGCAAGGAGATGGACAATGGGGCCGAAGGACCATCAGACTCTTTAGACTCTACTCCAGCATTTTGTGTCTATCCTTGGAGTCTGAATAAGGGTCCTGACCTGAAATGTCATCCACCCATGATCTTCAGAGATGCTGCCTGACCCGCTGAGTTACTCCAGCACTTTGTTACTTAGCACCTTTTTTTTGTGAACCAGCATCTGCAGTACCTTGGTCTCCACAACTATGAAGAAGTTGGAGGGTGGACATCTCCCATATTTCCTGTCCAATGTTTAAGACAGGAACATCATTCACCACGATTATCTCATTGTTAACCTAGACTCAATGGAAACACTCACACCTGAGTCAATGAGTCACAGCTTCCAGCTCCATTCAGACTCCAACGTCCAAAATCTCAGCTGCTTGGTGGGCCCTGTTATGACCTATGTTGCTCATCAATGGATTATGTACACCAGCTTTGTCCCTAGGGCGAGTGTGAGCATGAGTGTGAGTGTGTACCAGGAGATAAAATAAAGGAAGATGGCTCTGTATTCAATGGAGCTTAAATGGTCCCATTAAACCATAGTTTAGTTTTGTTTAGGGATACAGCGCGGAAGCAGGCCCTTCAGCCCACCGAGCCTGCACCGACCAGCGATCCCCTCGAACTAACACTATCCTACACACACCAGGGACAATTTACATTTATACCAAGTCAATTAGCCTACATACCTGCACATCAATGAAGACAGTCTGAAGAAGGGCCTCGACCCAAAACGTCACCCATTCCTTCTCTCCAGAGAAGCTGTCTGTCCCGCTGAGTTACTCCAGCATTTTGTGTCTACCTTTGGTTTAAACCAGCAAATGCAGTCCTTTCCTACATATCCCAAAGGCATCCTAGTTGTCTATTAATTGTTGCACACTGCAATTTCATTCCTCCGGTCTCTAAGGGCGATTATGCCATGTGGCCCGTGGTGTGTGGTGACTTATCTGACAGGTGAGACATATGCCGCACATTTCTAGCCAGGCTAGCGGGTCGCCGTGGCAACGGGTCCTTTCCACATGTGGAGCGCAAGCCATCATTACAGGAAAGTGCATGAAACCAGCAAGAACAGATGGGAACAGAGGAAGCTGATAATCACTTTGGCAAAGCCTGTTCCCTTTTCTTACGGACCTGTTCCTCCTGAAGCTGCCCTGGAGCAAACGGCCCTGGCGCTCGTAAACACCTCAGCAGATGAGTGAGCAGCTCATCTGTAACGTAATGCAGTAACAGATTGCTCGATTCAGGCACAAAGCGGCATTTCTGGTGGCTGTCTGGGTCGTACCATTCGTCCCAGCATCCCAGATGTAAGGAGCAAAACCGACAGACATCTCCCTGTCTCCCGGTTGCCAAACACTTTAACTCCCCTTTCCCTTCCCATTCCCACGCTGACCTTTCTGTCCTGGGCCTGCTCCACTGTCAGAGTGAGGCCAAACGCTAATTGGAGGAACAGCAACTCATATTTCGCTTGGGCAGCTTACAACTCAGTGGTATGAATATTGATTTCTCTAACTTCAAGTAACCCCTGCATTCCTTCTCTCTCCGTACCCCCCCACCCCACCCGAGTCGTACTAGTTTCACTGTCGTCCTGTTGAGTTTCACTGTTTGTATAACTCGTATCACTGTTTGTGTCACCTTCTTCCCATGGAGGAAGACCGTGGGTTTCATCTGGGTGCTCCGTTTTCCCCCCATATTCCAAAGACGTGCGGGTTTTGTAGGTTAATTGTCCACTGTAAATTACCCTCAGTGTGCAGCGAGTGGGATAACAGAGAACTAGTGTGAGCGGGTTATCGACGTTCGGCGTAGACTCGGTAGGCCGAAGGGCCTGTTTCCACGCTGTGTCTCTAAACTAAGTTAACCCGGGTCCAACATTGCTGATCTCTCTGTCTGTGCCGAGTTTCCACGTTCACCGCGTGGCCACGAGTGTTTCTCCCAGGTACTCTGGTTTCATCCCTCTTCTGGTTGGTAGATTGAGCAAAGTGCTGGAGGAACTCAGCAGGTCAGGCAGCTTCTGTGGAAGGAAGGGACAGACGACGTTTCAGGTTTTCAATTGGTAGATTAAGTGGCTACTGTTATCTATCGGTAGGGTAGATGAAGCATCAGGTGGTTTGTGGCCATGTGAAAGGAATTAGGTTACGGGGAAATCAGCACTCAAATGAGAAAAAAAAGCTCAGTGTATGTGTATATATATATACACAGCATACACAGCATATACGCACACAATATATATATACACAATATATATTATATATACATATACACCGTGCAAAAAGACAAAACCAATGCCCCCAAGTCTATGTAGTTCAGAGCTTATTTGGAGGTTGTAGTTTTTAATAGTCTGATGGCTGTAGGGAAGAAGCTGTTCCTGAACCTGGACGTTACAGTTTTCGGGTTCCTGTACCTCCTTCCCAATGACAGGGGTGAAATGAGTGTGTGGCCAGGGTGGTGTGGGTGTCTGATGACGCTGGCTGCCTTTTGGAGGCAACGACTGCTGGAAATCCCTTCGATGGTGGGGAGGTCAGAACCCGTGGCCAGTGTTCACACAAATAATAGCATTGTTGGGATTGCTCTGCGAGCTGCCATCGAATCGATGGGCTGAAAGGCCTCCTTCTTTATCATAAGAGAACATGGGAAGAGTTTATACGATTCAGCTGCAGGATTCGCAACAAATCACATTGCAACGTCAGTTCAAATAAGTTGTAAATAACATTTAAAATCCCCACCCCACCCTGCCTCGAGGATGTAAACACCTCTGTAAAAATGTTGATCACATTCAGAGAAGGGTTTCATCGGTATCTTAGTTCCCTTGTTGATTTTCGCACGCAATCACAATATAAATGGTGTTAGAAAGATGTTCAACTCTAGGGTTAAGCATCTTCCTGTTCTTTTCTGATATTCCCAGCTGGCGTCACCGGGCGACATTCAGGAGGAGATGATTAATGAAACATTTCCATCCCTGTCTCGGTATGACTCAGTTCAAAATTGTGGTCAGAGTCAGTCTAATATAATTTAGTTTGGTTTATTATTGTCACGTGTACCAAAATACAATGGAAAACGTTGTTTATTTAGCGTGTTCTCCTCACAAATCATAACATATGCGCGGACAGCAGAGAAGGGGGAGGGGTCAAGGAAAGAGCGTTAACGTCACGGCCTTGTTTCCACCAATCTTTCCACCACTACGCACAAGAAGCGCAAGACACCATGCTTTGGCTGAACAATTGCTAATCTTGTGATATGGACTCAATAAGAAGAAGAGCGCAGCGTGCAGTGATAAGTCTATAAAGAAAGTGCAGCCAAATGAAAAGTGCAAGGGGCACAGCAAGGTAGATTGGAAGATCAGGAATTCATCCCTAGCATAAGAGATGTGTGCTCAAAAGTCTGATAACAGCAGGGAAGAAGAAGGTCTTGTATCTGGTGGTACAGGCTCTCTTCTGCCTGTTGGGAACGGAAAGAAGATGGAATGAACGGGGTGTGTGTGGTCCTTGATTGTTTTGGCTGGTTTCCCGTGGCAGGGTGGTGTAGATGTAGTTTGTGCGTAGAGGAAGGTGGGGCTGGTTTGCATGACATGCCATGGGATGGGACATGGGAAACTGGAGGAACTTGATCTGTCTTTATCGTGTGATGCAAATCCAAAACACTAGATAGTCAGTATAGTCACTAAATTGGATGCCTTCAAGTACAATCATTATCATCTCAGCCTCTGCTTTGGCAGACAGACCTTGATCATTGTTACACATCCCCCATCTTCTTAGCACAAAACACAATGTG